>QLON01002704.1:0-63580 GCA_003313675.1 Termitomyces heimii
GGAACAGAAGAAAATTGGAAGCTGGAATCCTAATGTGAGCAATATCAAGATTAGCTTACTTACTGACTACAGAGTGGTCCTTCTCATGTACTCATCATGTACTCAACAAGTGTCTTGGACAATGGGAACAATCATACAGGGGAGGTGATTGTACAGTGGCAGGATTCTGCAGGATGATTGCTTGGAGCAGCTTGTGCAGGGTTTTGAGCTCACCACTTCGTCCACAGTGATTCGCACTGCAGGCATATCTACACCATTCACGATAACCCTCCCCCGACGTCCGCCGTCAGTCTACCTTAATGGTTTTCTCAGAGGGTAAATAATGTCCTTTATTCAATTAATATTGACAATATGTGCTACAAACGCGCCCTCCAGGCTTGTCAACCTGGCAATCCAGGGTATTTCGGCATGCTTGTAAGCGAGGGATGTTGCGATGTCGAGGTGAGAGATGAACGAGTAGAAGCTTACAAAGCTCCATGAACTTATGATCGAAAAGTTACGGTTTCGTAGAACGATACTACCTACACGTGTGTAAGACTGCATGGGTATGGTACTGAACATTGTTGTCTGTTCATCATCCTAAGGTATTCGACTGCATACATTTTGATGTTTATTTTCTCTGTATTTCAGGCGCACTACCACTCGTCATCCCCATCTTCATCTATCACGCATCATTCTCATTAGACGTGATGATGGACCTGACCTTGAACCGTCGTCCTCATAAGTCCTAGTAGACACAGAAAGGGATAAGTCGCGAAAGGAATGAATAACGTCGAAAGACAATCAACTTACCTTTCATTGTCGTCAACATCATCGGTATCATCGTCAATATCCTCTCCCCAGACATTCCTGTAATCCGAGATTGACCTAGAATACTAATCGACTAATGAGGAAGTAGAGGGTCTGAACTCACTCATTACCACTGTCATCTGAGAGTTCGACGATGGTTCTCGTTCGCCTTACCACAGTCCTGCTAGGTAGAGGATCTGAAAGCCCTTCATCGTCGTCAGACATCACGCTAGAATTCTGAACACTACCACCGTTTGATGCACGCCTCCTTAATCGCAGCCCTCGATCAATTTGTCTCGCAGCTCCCCCTGTCACGATCTCCACGTCGCTATCTTCGTAACTAACATCTGAGACGTGCCGTCTCGGCAAGCGATGTATTTGGTGACCTGAACGCGAGGATTGGTCGGGAGGCGCGTCCGCGGATGATACTTCGGAGTCAGCAATAAAGCTACCCTCATATTCGTCCGTTTCATCCCCACTTTCATCGCTCTGGATTTCACCAATATGTGCAATCCCTCCTTCCTCAAAGCGACCGATAGGAATGACTTCATCAAACGGATTACGGTATAAGCGACCAAGCGTCCTCGGTGCCCCAAGATGGACTGGGTGATTTCCATCTTCCTCATCTTCCTCGCCACCCATCTCTTCCCTAAAAATGAGACCAGCGGAATCTTCTGAATCCGAGTCCATGGATACCCCATCATCACCAAGGTAGGCGTTCGGCCCATTTGCGAACATTTGCAGGATGTCGCGAAACTCCCCGCCTGCATCAAATTCCAGGTCCTCGTCATCTTCGTCATCCTCACTAGCTCTGTGTCCAGGGTATCCGCGATGACAATGAGTGCATACCCCTCGCCAAATTTCGTGCATACAATCAATACACCTATAAATACCTCCATCGTCTGCATCGTACATGCCCATTTCCTGTAGCCCCTCAACACCAGGTCGTGGTGGACGCGGTGGCCGTGGTTCTAAAAGGTCTAAAAAAAGGCGATTGGCGCGGTCAAAGATATTGCGCCATGGATCATCATGACTTGATGTTGAAGCCTCATGCTCCGGAGCAGGTATAGGCGCCGGCAAATCGATCAGCCCGCTACGTACAAGCCCAGTGACCATACTCTTGACACCCCAAACTTCAACAGGACGTTCGAAAACGTGTGTGCGACACACAGGGCATTTCTTCTTTTTATGACAGTGCGAAATTTCGGGAGGACCCGAAATATCTTCTTGAAGGCTGTGTAACTCGTTGTGCGCTTCTGGAGCAGTAAACCACCGGACAAGGCAGCAGTAGCAGACGATGTGTCCACAAGGCGCGAGAGCGAAAGGCTTGTGCAGCAGATCGAGGCAGATTTGACAAGTTAGCGCTTGATGGACCTGGGCTAGATGGGTCTGGTGCTGCCTGAGAAGCTGAAATCACGAAAGAATAAATCTAAAGAGTCATAAAGATGATATTTTGAGCATACCCGGGTTTGAATTTCGAGTTCTTGCTGCAATCGCGCTATTTGGCTTTCCGGCGATTCTACAACAGGTGGCGGTGATTCCTGCTTTACCCTTCCCTTCCCTTTGTCTGCATATGACTGAAATGTAATATAAGTTGAGAAATGTATACAAAAAAGGTAATAACGAAGACTCGCAATTCGAGGCGACGTTTCCTCGACGTCTGGCGCGTGAATGGTATCTTGCAAAGGCTGCGCTTCTTCGTCTAGCACATTCTCAGACATCACACTGATCTCGTCTTGTGCAGTATCTTGTGTTGTTGCTGTTGCACTCCGAGACTCCGATCGTGCATGAAAATCGAGCTCCACAGCCGTGACAACAGACGACTTTCGCTTTTTCTTCCTATGCCGCTTCTTCTTGTCCTTGGCGCCATCATCTCTTTTTGATTTCTTCAGAGTTCTTGTATTTTCAATATCTGCACTAACTTCTAAAGTGCTGCGTTTCCTGGAGTTCAAAGATGGAGCAAAGGGCGCCGTGCTAGGACCAGGAGCTTGACGCGTCGACATGGCTGGTGGACGCAATGTAAGCGGAGCTTGAAAACACATGGGCATGGGCTTGAAAGCCAAACAGCGTAAAACAGCAAGACCCTTCGGAAATGAGGTATCTTTCAGCCATCCTTAAGTAGCTCTCTTGCCCAGCAAAGTGCACAAGTAGTTCGACGATAAAGACGATATCAGGCTAGAAAGGAGGTCCAATCTATGAAGTCTGCTTTCCGCCCGCTTCCAAATTTTCTCCACATCCATCCAGTATTTTCCTATCAACGGGAAATACACCTGATGAATCAGGAATCGACATGCCAAGTGTTTCATGCTATGCTGCTCAAAACTCTCGTGCAATAACTTGTATTGCATGTAAGTCGAGCTTATTTGTCAAGGATTTTTTCGTCGACATATGCGTAGCACCACAGTGGGTGTCTCCCTAAACGGACCGTCGAACGTGTTGAAGTAAAGGTATCTAGTGGACCTGTCATTGAATACAGAAATGTTGTAAACCTTGTAAGTGAATTTTAGGTCAGATATAGGACATGTCTAGAAGCCCGAAGCAACAAAACCTTGTTGCGGCGCATGCCCTGGTTCTGAGATCCTTGCAATTCGTTATAAATGTAATCCTGGATTACGACTACTTTTTTCTGTTCTTGTTCTCTCTTCTGTTCATTCATTTGCACTAGTATGCGCGCACTCTAGGTTGCTCTGACATAGCGAGATTCAGTTTTGTTCGCATGCGACTGTTAATCTCACAGGAGTGCGCCGGCTTACAGCAGTGGAGGAAAGTCTGTGTTCTGACGAAGAGGGCCAGTTCCTCCTCCCACCAGTCAAATCTGATCGATGATCAACAGGCTATCATTGTGGCAAGGAAATCTTGTATCTGCTTTTCTATTTGATTTAGACATGTTCCGTCTATTCGTATGGCACATGGGCGGCGATAACGCTGATGAATTCCTCGAGTAGCCCATCTAGACAGCCCTTGATCTCGTGTATCCAAGTAAAAACCCGAAACTATCTCTCGCAAGAACATGATACCCCGAAATAGCTATGAACGGGAATTGAAATGCCGTGACGCTTTGAATTTCCCAGGTTTACCAGACATATTGTTTACAGCATGTTTACAGTAGCTCTGTGTGATGGTAATGTGCTTTGTCTTGTTCTGTGAGACCTCGGAGACTCTTTGCAGGATCGATATAATAACGCTGAGGTGTCCTGAGCGTTTTGGGCAGTACCATTTTAGCCAGATTAGGTGACGTTTTTGCCCCATATCACTCAAGCGGCACACCCATCAAATACATCGCCGGTGCTCAGCGGATGTGTCAGATGCTGACGCTCAGTCGCGGAACAATGGGGGAAGAAAGAAGAGGGAGCTTGATATTTTTCCAGTTCGGCCGTGAGTGGCAAGACCCGCTGGTCGTGGGTATCCTTGCATTCTCGTAGGATCTTGGCGAGGCTCCAGAGTGACAGCGGATGCAGAGGAACCGAGGTTGAAAGTAGATGGCCATTTGACGTGTCGAGTCCCTTTGGCAGCAACGAGTGAACCCCGGTCATCCATTTATCATTATTTAGCTCGGATGGATGTTGTCAATTCAAGACCGACGAAATTGTGTGTGACACACGTGACTTGACCCATTTCCTTATCTTATTCTAGTCCGTTCCGTTCTCCAGCGTGTTTTCCAATTGCAACTACATATCTATTCATTTATAATATATCATGCTCTGAGTGTTAATTGATGCGCCCCATCGCGAATGGCAGTATGAGGCCTCGAAACAGGAGAGTATAGCGCGCGCGCGCGAGTATGACTAATCACTTCAGTTCAGGTGATCCTGGATGGATCGATCCTTGCAGCTGAGAGAATCTAACGTGCATACAAGAATATTTCGTTCCTGTATAGCACCGGTGCCCGCTACTCAACTGCATTATCGAATAGACAAAAAATGGTACGATCAAAATATATATCAACATGTCCGTAGCAGGATTCGAGCCTGCGGCTTCTCGGAGCAATTGAAACCACAACGAGATGATTTAACCACTAATCGATACGGACCTGTAAATAAAAGTCATACATAACAGTCACATGTAGGTACATAGTGGACGCATTGATTAGGTATCCATTCTAATGATGCATTTACAAAAGGTTCATGCAATTACGACCGCTCCCGTTTTTCTCTAAGCTCAACCGACGTATACATCGCACCCCCAATAAGCGTCAGGATGATTCCAACTGCGTTCATTGGGGTAATGGTCAGGTTGAACATGGCAACTGCACACAAAATCGTCAAGACCTGCTTAACGTTTGCTACAAAGGCAAACCAAAAAAAGAAAGAGAAATGAATATGCAACCATCTTCGCTAGAGACGATGCTTACCGGCGACGGTCATACTCAACGCACCGACCTTGCGATTTGTGCTAAAGCTGACAACATTCAGGCCGAACGCCATCACTCCATTGATGGCCAACAGCACAAATTGTGACTTCAGTATGCCAAGGTGTGATGGTGCCACGGAGCGCGTCAAGATGTGTGGCTGTGGAAATGCAGATTCAAGGACACGGCTGAGCTCGCTTGTTAGATATGCGAGAATGAGAGATTCGATGAAGGCAAGCGGAGAGAGTAGGTATAGGAGGTGAAGGGGTGTGAGAGGAGGAAGCTTGTTATGACGTGGCGATGGTGCTAAGACGGGTGTAGGTTTTTCCGAGTCCTGTTTGGAAGAGCGGATGATATTGGACGATGGTGCTTGAAGAAAGTTGGTATAAACCGTTTTAAGAGAAGCAAGTATGGTTCCAAGGAGTGTTAAGAGGAAGCCCCACGGAGTGGCGTAATAATCGCCATATGTGCTATGAGGTGTTGTGGTTCAGGATGACTGTTTAACACGAGGAAAGTCCAGAAACGCACGCAAAACCGACTCCCGCCACGACTGGTAGGAGAGCCACCAGCTTCAAACGACTACTCTTTGTACCGAGAATCAATGCAGAGAACAGGATCGTAAAGAGTGGGGTGGCAGCCCGCACAACTTGATGAAACTGTGGATTGAAGTTAGAACCGTCTCCATAGATGTCAGAAACACGTACTGGAACTGTGACAAGACCTAATGATACATTGCTGACTGTAATGTTAACGGTATAGAGACAACTGAAAGCCAGTAGAATAAGCTTTTCGTGCGTGTTCAGCCGAGGGACAGGAGTTGATCCAGTCCGAACAAGGATGGTGCTACCAATGGAACCACAGAAGGCATGCAATGCAGAGAGTGTGTAAGGGAAAGGAAAGCTGATAAGGACCGACTTGTTATATAAAGTGAGGGCAAGGTTAAGCGTAAAATACAAGGCGAGGTAGAAAGTTGACTGCGCAAGTAGGCGTGAGGGTCGAAATCTGGCCAGAAACGAGAGTAGCCAAGTTCTACGTCTAAACTTGGCTTTGGAGTGATATGGCGGCGTTGGTTGAGGCAGCTCGGAAGAATTTTCGAGGAATGAGAGACTGGGAAATGGTGGAAATAAGCGTGAGGAACAGTCGTGGAAAATGTTTTGGTCTGGGCCATTTCGAATTGTTCCCGGTGTCCACATGGGGAAGTGGCCTCCGTTCCCAACTATCGCATCCTGTTCCTTGCTGTCCTCATTGCAGGAGCCTCTTCTGTCGTCATACGCGTTGTTTGACTTCACTGCCGGTGACTCAGGGTTTTTTGACGCGACATAGGGTCTTTGGGATGGCAACAAGGATTTATTAGACGCAAAATCGTGTTCTTCACTGGGTACCTCCTCTAGCCAGGGGATACTTGACGATGAAGAAGGATAAAAGATTGACATAAGCCTTGAAGATGACTTTTCAGTCGCGCTCGGGTTTTGGCATGGCGGGTTGGGCATACCGTAGGTGCCAAGGGGCAGCAGAATTTATCGAGGAAAGAAAGTGCGGGACGGCTTATAACATTCAAGGCGTCATGCGCGTCATGACTTGTCAGGTTAAGGCGAGGAAGAAGTTTTTCAATCGAGTTGCTTGTTTGGCGCTGTAGCCGGACGACGTGTGGTGGGGTGAAAGATCGTGGACATGATCCAGTAAAGCTTCGATTCATGATGCTTTTCATTGTTCAGAAGTGGCTTAACCTCACGTTCACGCACTATAGTCTCTCGCAGGTGGTTTGTCCGTCACGACTGCAAAATCCAGTCCGATTCGGAACTCATTAAGAATATTACAAGATACTCGTGGAGCAGAGCTCGTGGTAATTAAAAAATGCATGTTTGTCAGCAACAAAAGAATTCCATCCGAAGATGTGGAGCACAGGAGCGAAGCCATCGCACGTCTCCATGTTGGAAACTCGGGCCAGTATGTAAATGGATGGGTTTGCCTGGGTCAATCGTGCATTTTTCATTACTCCGACGCCGCTCGGTCTTGCTCAATTTGACGGTTCTACCAGTAAATCTCTCAGCATATACCGACCCTTCGGTAACATCTTGATAGATAGGCTTAATTTTGACATTGGTGCAAGGGGTCATAGCAGAAAAAATGCCGAGTACGTGAAAAATAAGGAAAACAGGAAGCCAGAATTGGCGAGCCGAGGTATGAGTCACTCAGGCTTCAAAGTAAGAAAAGGCGTCGATTTGGCATTTTCTCTAATTTCTCTAACAGTGCTAAAGGCACGCCTAATTAGGGTTGTTGAGGAGTGGGTCGCCAACTGGCTGAATTGAAGCTATGCTGCGTACATTGCAACAGAACTGGTTGGTATCCGGAGGAGATCAAGCACTTGTCCGATAACGAGTAAAATTGTGCAAAGCCGAGGAGCTGCCAAGTCGATAGAATTGGAGAGGGGGAATATAGGAGTACACCCAAAGGTAAAATACGCCACTCGCAACACTTGCGCTAACTGTATCAGATGGATTTTGGTGCTATCGGAAGCTTCGACTTCCTGCCGTCACGTCGGTTTTCACCTAAGGCATCCTGTCTTGATATTTTGACCAATTTCCCTTGTTTGAATTTGAGAGGTGACTGGCGAGTTGCAAATAATTCGTTTATTTTTTTCAGAGTTGCACACCAAGCTATGGACGAGATGTGCAGACCCAAACCAACTAGTGCGAGGATGACTTCTAGTGGAGTGGAGAACGTAGCATATTTATGTAAGCCTTATTTCTCTCCTGGTTGCAGTGGACTTGTGCATGTACAAGCGCTCGTCGTTCCATTTCTGAGAAACGGTAAAATGAGTCACTTCGGCTCAATAACAAGATTCAACAGTCCGCTCCTTTTGCAATACAGCACATCCTATCCAGTTTACCATTTTGGATACTCGATGTTTCTACTTCCTACTCCGCCGTAACCCAATGATGGATGGATCTTATGCAGTTCGTACTGCTATGCTAAGAATCAACTTAATCGTTGTTTTGACAGTGTTATCTCGGTACGTTACTGCTCTCAAGTTTTTTGGAGTATTGGTCGATAATTGCTGGAAACATCTTCATGGCTTCTGCTAACGTCAATTTCGCCAGAAAAAAACATTCACGAGATGGCTGAATGCGGTTTCGACTTCCTGATGTTGGACGCTGTTTGAGGATCACCGTCAGCGCCCTAAATTATGATGACCGAGAGGGTCAATAACTCTTATACTTACTACTAATTAACTCTACTCTCGATACATACCTCACACGTATATATATATTCTACTGGGATCCATACACACCCTCAGTCTTCGTATACTCGACTGAGGGTGAGTAATGCACATACCTTACATGATGGACAATATACTTACACCTACCATAGTTACACGTACTTGTGTGCGTCCTGGGTTGTAACCACCTGAACATGGACATTTCAATCTCTGGGCGATCTGTCAGGAACCTGATGGATTACAGCAAAATGCATACTGATAGGCCCCTTCTGCTCTTGATGCTTAGTTGTTTGGCTGATAATGCGTCTTGTGCCGTGATCGACGGGATGCAACCATTCATGGATGATTATAGTATAATGGTCATAATTTATAAGTACTCAGATGAGTTTGTTTTGTTCATTACCTTTCAACATCAAGAGGACGACATTTGCCAACAGAGCTTAAAAGGATGAGTTTGCAGCTTGCGGTTGTCCAGAAGTATCAGTACAAGGAGATCAAGAAAACCATGGGTGCCAGCATTCAAACCATTAAACGAATCTGGTTGCTTCATCTATTGAGAGCATTGAGAAGAGGTATAGGTGGGCAGTGGAGGATGACAAGCTCTATTTCCCACAGGGAGTCCATGATTGAATAATCAGTAATCCATGCTGTTGGACATTTCACATATCACACAGTCACTGTTCTAAGGCCACTACTCCCATTTGTTACGACCCATCGTATACGCCACCATAAGTGATTGACCCCTGCAAGATATCACATCAATCAGATCTCTTTGTCATGCGCTGAACAATGGAACCAAAACATATATATTCACCCTTATACCAATAGACACCCTCAGCTGATTATACACAGTCTGAGGGTGAGTAAAATCATACTATGCAAATATTGGATGCTTGACTTATACACTCTATAGATCAGATACTTACTTGTATCTGTGTTATCTAGTGTTGACTTCAACACTATTATACATACTCTTTATACCGCCACTATCACACTATGGCTCCATTGTGCATATGCATATATACTAGATCTCTACAGACAGAACATTTAGTCATTCATACTAGGCTGAGGGTACATCATTCATACTCACACTTAAATACAAAAGTTACTGACTGTACTGTAGAATAATACTTACAATGATTCTTAGGTACAGACCAATTCAGTCATTCATACTGTACTTAGCAATAATACTTACAATTATCCTCAGGTCTATCACTGGGTGCCGGGAACAATATTATTTCGCAAAAAAAATGTAAAAACACAGGAAAAATAAGCCAATTAATTTACAAATTTTATTTAAACGGACTTTGACGAGAGACTGGTGTTAATTCGACGAGGCGAAGTAACAAATGATAGTGTATCGATACGAAATGTTATCAAAAGGAGGACTGATTATAGAAGAACTAGTTTTAGAATTGAAAGCTCGTGAAACGAAAGAGCGGGTCAAGAGTTTCGTTCTCCAGCTGCCGCCGTGCTCAAAAAAATAAAGTAAAAAAAAAAAACCCCGTTTGATGAATACATGCGAGGCTTTCCTGGACCTTTGCCGAACCGCATACGTATATCCTGAAATCGACCCCTTCAGGTCTACCTCACAAGTCATGTCAAGAAACGAGGACCTCTAATCCTGAAATAAAAGCAGGATGAATATACACAGATATCGCCCTCTGGATCATGCCCTCATCCACTCCATGGCTGTCGTCTTGACTTTATTTCATCACCTTGATTACAACCAGTAACTACCCTATTGTC
Source organism: Termitomyces heimii (assembly GCA_003313675.1). Classification (NCBI taxonomy): domain Eukaryota; kingdom Fungi; phylum Basidiomycota; class Agaricomycetes; order Agaricales; family Lyophyllaceae; genus Termitomyces; species Termitomyces heimii. The sequence continues at coordinate 10,107 of QLON01002704.1, forward strand.
CTGCAAAGAGTTACCTAACCTGGAGGTCATCATTCATCGACATCATCGACCCTTTCCATATTGCTATATGTTCGCCAATTATACATTTCCGTTGCAGGTTTTGCGGCCTCATCAATGACCAGTTCGGGATGCTCCACGGTTGTGTGAGGACCTCCTTCGAACAAGTCCAAGAACTTTCTAACGAAGTCCTCCTGACTCAAACCACCATATGTCCAAGGCTCACCGTTTTCGTCCCCATATAGTCTCAACAATTTGACAAATTCAGCTTTACGCCTGAGGGCTTTAACTTTGTCTTTCCCAAGGTATATTTCGTACCACTCGGAATCTGATGATTCAAACGTCGAGCATGAGCAAAGGACGACATATCGACTCTATCGACCTTACCTTGGTCCGAGCCTGGAGTTGTAGTTCCTACATGTTGGACAATACGAGTACCCTCACGTGCGGACTTTTCAGCCAAATACATCAGAATTTTGTCCTCAAAATATTGTCCTTGGTCCTTGACTCTATCTTTCCTGCTCTTGAATAGAACGGAAGGATTGTGTGTGTGGAATAGGCACGGTCTCGCTCTAATGTAGAAGTGTCGCCAAATTTGAAGTGAAGAAGGTAGGCATCATATTTGCTGTCCTGGAAACTCCTGAGTGCTGCATATCCAATATCCTCATCGTGACTCACATAAAGAAGAAACCGCTCTGTCGGGGACATGATAGCGTATGAACCTGGTGCCGGTTGTTTTGTAGGTGCTGCGTCAGGTTGATTTACTGGAATTGCAGGTCTTGCTGGTCTTGACGCTCCAGATCCCGATTCAGAAGACTCAGGTTCTACTAACTTCGCACCAGTTTTTGCCTGCCTTGGAGGTGCTGCAGGTCTTGGCGGTAAGGGACCACGCTTCAAGGGTTCCTCGTACTCTGATCCAGAGCTGTTGCCTATCGACGCCTTTTTATTGGTCTTTGAGCCTGATGCAATGGGTTTAGCTTTGTTGGCCGGACCCGACTTAGCTCTTCGAAGGAGGGCACTATGACGCAAGTTCAAAAGGTGATGACAAAACGGGGGGCAATACTGACCTGGCCGCAGAGCTCATGAAGAAGCTCATGAGGGACATGAGGATAACGACAGCTAAAAACTTTTACTTCTCCAACCACTAATTACTCATGAAGAAGCTCATGAGGGACATGAGGATAACGACAGACAGAATAAGACGATGCATATGTGAGCAAACTGAAGAGGCTGAGGTATAAGTGGCTCAGGGTACAGATTTGAAGATACAGACGCGTGAAAGCGGGTCGATGAAATATGGGGAGGCCAGCTCTGAAAAAATCAAGAGTCGTAAGGAAACATTTATAGCTGGTTTGGCTCTTGGTTTTCCAAGTTCAAGTGGAGATAGTCAAACCATCACTGACACAAGGCGCCCGTCGCCAATCTGAGTTTCTGATTTCCTGATCACCTGAATCGCATCAATCATCTGTAGGTCCGGCTGTAGGAGAAGCTGCCTGTAGCTTTCGTCTCATATCTGTTGAATGCTCTTCATTTACGACTAGTTGATTTGAAGTCCCTATCAGAAAGTTAATGAAAGAAATCCGTTCCGCAGCTAAGCAATATACTATTTGACGACTTTCATTGCTGGAGCGCTCGGGCAGCAAGAGTACAATATCAATTTCCATCAAATATGGACTCGGAAGGAGTTCGGATCGGCAAAGATAAGTCGGTGGACACATCGATGTTCATTTCACTGTTCAGGTGGGGGTGGTCCATCAGAATGCAGTACAGGATGGTGTATGTGGGTTGCCTTCCTCCATGAAAAGAGAATGCCAAGGGTCAGAGAGATACATACGAATTGGAACTTTTACGGACGAAATGTACAAAAGGGGTCACACAAATGATGGGATCGGAGATTGTATTCATTCGAAGTGTTTTTCTCAACGATTTGCAGTCTGTCGAGGCTTCAGGCGAGAGGGAAGCGGACTATGGCCTGGTGGAGGACGAGACGGGAATGGAGAGAGAGGAAGGGACTGAAGGTCAAGGTTGAAGGGGAGATGAGGGAAGTATAGAGAAAGGAACGGATAAAGGGGACAGGGAAGGCGAGACGAGACAAGGAGCTATACGCCACGGGAGGTCAAGACACCCCGCGTACGCGGAAGCACAGGTGGAAATTAGGAACAGTACCTACAGGCATATCCAGAATTCCGAACAAACCCTAACACCCTTATTTACCAAAGCGATTCGCGACGTAACCTTGCCCAGTACTCACGCCACTCAAACTCTGCGAGGAAAGTTCCAATACCAAACATACATTATTTGAACACCAACGCTACGTACATCATCCAATACCGGAGTAAAGTACGACTATTACTTTACCCCCGCAGAGCCCCAAAAATTCCAGGTCTGATGGGCTCGGTTAGGAGGCTAGCCAAACCATCTGAAGAAGATCTGAAGTCGTAAGCGACCACAGATCGACACGACCTTGCGTATGTATCCCTGAATTTGCTTACATATCTGACCCTGTTCAATTCCCGAAAGATATCGTGGACCCACTTGTTTCGATTCAAAACGACCCCAGAGTCTCGAGATGGAACTTGACCCATGGTTGGCGATTGACAAGGACGTCTCGTATCGGCCTCGCATCTAGTTTTGAAGTACATACCTGGATGTCAATATACTCCACTTCTCCAACAAGAAATCAGTGAGTAAGAACACTCTGAAATCTGGTCCTCAATCCCGGGTCAGCGGGAGCTATTAATTCTCTTTGGGTTTAATACTATTCGCGTGATCGTTTAAGTGAAATCAATCTTTTAAAGTCGAGACTGTAAAATGTCCGCTAACGTGAGGACACATTTCGATCGCTTGATGATGAGTCCGTGACTCGCCTGTCCGTCTCCACGCACGACATCTGTTTCCAATAAGTTGATTCACACCCTTTCGCGCAAGTACTATAAGCTGAATTCCCTCAAACGTCGGTATACTCATTCCACCACGAAAGTTGAATATGTTACCCGACTTGCCTCCCGAGATCGAAGACAAGATTTTTGAATATGCAGCGCATATGCATCCCAAATACGCTCCAACATTGTCTATCGTTTCAAAGCGCGTTAAAACTTGTGTCGAAAGGATAATTTACGAGAAACTTCACTTATTCCCGGCGCGGTCAGAACTCCCTTGGCCTCGTTCAGCTGAAGGCGCGTCGATACAACTTTTCAGGCGCACCCTCCGTCGCCGTTCCACAGAGTTCTTCGCCACGCATGTCCGCAGCGTTATCTTTCAGAATGACGTAGAATACAGTTCCGCGAAACTGGTTTTGGAGAAGTGCATCGCACTGGAGCATCTGGCGTTCTTTGTACAGCCCGAGCATCCGCAGGTGTCGGACGCGAGCCATCTGATCTTTCCTTCTGCTCACACGCTGCGAAGTCTTATGACGACGAGAGATGTGTTTGCAGACATGGCTGAGTCCGGTATTGTTTGTCCGAGGCTGTGGTATCTTTGGATCTGCGGGCCTTATAAAATACGCATGCCAGCTCTCAATTGGCTGCCTGCGTTGCATACGGTGGATCTTCTCTTGTACAAGGACCCCTGCCTTCACACTCGATGGAAGGATGATGTGGAGACCATCATGAGCACGACGCGAAAATTGCAAGTCATCGGTTTGTATGTCCACGAGAAATGTTCGAGTCGTGTCGAACGATGGAGGGAACGGGTTTCGAGCACCGTCAGGATTGATTTAAGGGTGGACTTACCGTTTGGAGTGGTGGAAAGGTGGAGGATGTTGACATCTAGTAATGTTCATTCGATGCTTGAGATTTCAGATATAAGGGGTCTTGATGAATGGGATATGCAACGGCTTTAGTCCTCAGTCACTCTCGGTAATGTAGTTGACTGAATAATTTATTACCTGTGAAGTAAAACAACGGTTTTAGTCTACAATTATCCGTAAGTAAAATGTGGTGAAGAAAAAGGTAATTAAATGTGCTCAACCTCAGTCACTCTCGGTAACGTAGTTGACTGAGGGGGCCTTCTTTGAATGAAGAAATGTACCGAGGCAATGGACAAAGATTAGGACATGCCAATTGAGTGAGTGTGGTTGACCGTGCAGGATATCGAGAGGTAAATAGAAGGAAATACGCCAAAAATATATGTAAGGTGAGGTGTTACATAAATCTATTCCTCAGCAGATGTGTGTTGGAACTAGAACCAGTAGGATAACTTCCGGTGTGGCAAACACCTAGTAAACACGTGAGTATTCACTCAGAGACGTGTAACCGTAACTGAGGGTGCTTGGTGGTACTACTGCAAATAAATATGTGAGATCGAGACAAAGCAAAGCAGAGTCGTTGGCCACCCTCAGTGTGTTGGAAGCTGAATCAGTGGGACCTATAAAACACAGATACTAGTAAGTATCACGATCCTCAGTCTGTGTTACAACGACTGAGGGTGCTATCTACAGGGTATCGTAATTATATACTGTATTCTCTGCTTTGTCTGCGTGAGTGTGATATATGTGATATCTAAAAGGTCATTGTTTATTTCTTTGATTATAGCACTTATGGTGCTTTGGCTGCAGATCTCAACACAGTGGCCCTTGTCACACTTTAACACTCCTCCTTATGGTGGACACAACTCCTCATTTCCTCCTTGTGTAAAAATCATGGTGCATTCAGGTGATACTGAGCATTCATAGGCAAATGAATAATGGTTGTGGTAAAGGCTTTGTGAAGAGTGTTATCTCTTGTATTGACATATTTTATGACTATCCTGCCCATTTGTGCTTGTTCTCAAAGGAAATAATACTTAGTATCAAAATATTTCACTTGGGCAGCTGTAGGATCTTTTGACAAGTTGATTTATGCTAATAGTGTGATTGCCCTAACTGTGAAGTTTCAGCCAATGGCTTTTAGCAGAGCCCTAAGCTATATGCATTCTTGTGCTGATTCATAGGCTACTATGTATTTGGCCTTGCATGAAGATATTGCCATAATTTTCTGCTTCTATACAGACCATGACACAGCTCCAGTTCCCAGTGACCACATATACCCACCTGTGCTGTACCTTATGTCTGGGCAACTGGCCAGTTAGCATTTGTAAACCCCCAAGGGTAATTGTGGCACTGCCTAGGTACAGTTTCAGGTCACTTGTGCCCTCTAGATAATGGAGAAATCAAATGCTGGCATTCCAGTGAGATCTATTGGTAGTTGTCTAGGAATTGCAACAGTTGCTAAATGGTATATACAATGTCTGGTTAGGTGGTGATCAAGATGTTGTCTTTCTCTTCTGCAGTTTAGACTTTGTAATTTGGTGTTCTAAGTTTCAGGCCTGGTTCCATCAGCAGCAATGACAGGTGAGCTTCCTTTTGGCCAAACTGCTGAACAACCTTGTTGATAAATGCTGTTTTGAAAAGCATGACTATGCAATTTGCCTGATTCCACTCAACTGAAACTCTGATAATGTGCCATGGGTGACCCAGGTCAGATATTAACCAGACTTTTCTTAGTTGCAACCTTAAACTTTTTGTTCTCATCTTTAGAGCTAGCAATGGATAAAAAATCATTAATGTGTATGGCAACAAGTCACATGGTTACCAGGTCATAGGGCCATGTAATCCATTTACCAAGGTCTGACAAAAACCAATAAGGAAGTTTATTCTCACAGTCTAGTCAGTGAGGAGTTTGACAAAGGCAGTAGAAGGCAGATAAATTAAAGTGAAAAGGCCTGGAAATTGAAAAGAAACATGGGGTAAGAGACCTTCAAAAGAGTGGTTCCCTGACAGGTTCAAAAAGAACATATAGGCCAAAAAGGTCACTCCATATATATATGCATGGTCAACCTTGCTAACTGGGATCTTGTTCTGAATGAGAATGTGTATAGCATCTGACATGGTGAATATAGAGGCCAATGTCTTTGGTATATTCACAGGATAAAACTCAAAGTCTAAGTCTTGAGATGAATGGGGCATGAATGGTTTCCTAATTACTGCCTTATATTTAGCAATGGCCTCTTGATACAGGCCAGGTCATGCAAATACATAGGCCAAGTACTTATGTATGGAAGCTATGGATAGCTGGCTAATACAAATTGCATGAACTAATGCAAATCCAAACAGACTGTGTCAATGAATGCATATTGCCCAGTCCATCATTAGTCCTGTCCAAACATTGAGTATCCCAGGATGCCTGTAAAGAAAAGTATAAGAGCCCAAGAAATTCAAAGCAAAAGGCTGCTTTGGGTTGGGGGGGATGAGAGGGGGAGTTCATGCCTGCAAAAGCAATTCTCCCATCTTTCTTGCAGTAGTATAGCCATGGAGGTACATTTATATGTGGAATTTGCTCCTGCTCCACTAAATTCACAAAAAGAACCAATATAGTTTTATATTGGTCATCCTTTATTAGGAAAGACATGATCTTGTTCTGTGTGGTAAGGTGACAATTGAGGCTCATTCTCTTGAACTCATTAAGCAGGAAATATTCTGCTTGGCACTGCTGGATAGATATAAACTGGTTGTTTACTAGTGAATAGAGCTATCAGAGCTCTAGAGAGTTGCAGGGAAATTTCTGAGGTGCCACTTTATACACTTTGGTAGCAGAGGCACTGACAGTGTTGCCAGGTTGTTTGGCTTCAAAAGACTGTGCTGCACAAGCCTCCTGCTCCACAAACACCATGTTAGTCATTGCCAACTAATAAAATTGAAGCTTTAGCCTCATGCCAAAGAACAAGTTCTAGTCTTCAATGGAGTGATTATAATAAATCACTGCATTAAATGCATTTAGAATATGCCCTGTTCCTTCTTTAAGGTGGGCAGCCTCCTTCTTTGCACTCTCTTGTGCATGCTAATCCATCTTAGCCTGCCATATGCTGTTGCACTATTTATGTGCAACATGTTGTGCTGCAGTTTTGTACAGTACTGAAGATTTCATATAAGCCTTTTGAAATTTCTCATACTAATTGTTGTCTGATGGAAGTGAGGCTAGCCTTGCAGAAGACAAATAATTTATATATAGATGCATTGCCCACACAATACACAGGAGACAAGAAGGGAGTCCCTCTACTAATACTGCAGGTAAGAATGGAATTTTTTCCTAGGAAGCCTCCTTTAGTGCATTCTGTAAAGACAGCATATTAATGTAGACATGCCTCTCTAGATATTTGCTCTACTGCTCCTGTTGTAGGTGCAAGGCCTTAGCTTTTGCTAAGTGTGCACTAGTATTTGTGGACTCATGCTCTTGTCACAATCTTACTACACTCTCCTAGGCACAACCATACCAACTCCTGCCTCTTTCTTTTCTGATATCTGACTCCTGCTGATTCAATCATCAAACTTTCTCAAACTCTCTGTCTCTGACAACTGACTACACTCAGCTTCTCTAGCAAGGCCAGATCATTCCTAACACTAAACAGATACTATTCTATAGAATCACCTTGCAACTCCTAACTTCTATGCAATCATTCTGCTACTCAACTACACCAAAGTCTAATCTTCTTAGGCACATGATTATTCCTGAAATCTGAGACATCCCACAAATACTTAGGTAGTAGCACATAGTCAGTATGACAGTTTTAATATTAGCTTTGCCTATATATTTCTAGGTTTTCATTTGTTCTTCTTCTTCTTTATTCTATTCCTCTCTCAAATCCTATTCTAGACATTTTTGCATTGGTCTCATTTTTCTACTCAAGCCTTTCCCATCTCTGCCTTATCTTGTTTACTACCTTTATCTTTATCTCTCTCTCTCTCCTCCTCTCTTCTGATTCTCTCTTTTCTTCAACTTGACTCAGCTTCAACCTCTGATTTCCCAGCCCCTTTCTCTATTATCATTCTACTATCTCATTTCCATCTCATTTATCTTTCCATCTACTTTCTTCTTCACCTCTGCTTCAGTTTTTCTTCTAATACAATTCTCCTTACTTTTTTACCTGCTTCTTATTCCTATCTTGATTTCTTCTCCCTAATTCTATTTTTCTATTCTACTTACCTCTATCTATCTACATTTTTTCTCTTCTAGTCTCTGATTTTCATTTCCTTCCTCTTGTAATCTCCACCTATCCAACTCTATTACTTCCTCTATTCCCTATAATCCTTCTAGTGCCTAACTCTAGTGCCAACTTTGGACCTCCATATACATCTCCCTTTTTAACAAGAGACAACTAGTAAGTTTTTGCTCAACAGAGTAAGCTCTTAGGTCAGTAAGACATAACAACTTCCCATAGGATGTAATTAACACCACAGATTCTAATTACAACAATGTGACTTTGAAAGCACTATTTGTGAGGTGCTGCAATAGTTAGGGGGCCACTAAAGCACTTACATCCTCATATGAAAGAATGTTGTTGTTAGGAAACCACTCATTTGAAGGTCTCTTACTCTATTTTTTCACTCTAATTCATCTGCCATTGAGCACCTTCATCAAACTTCTCACTGGCTAGACCATAGGAAAAAACTTCCTCATTGATTGGGAGGCTCTGCCAGACCCTAGGAAATGGATCACTTTCAACAAGGGCTTTAATAGAGCCTTCATCAAAAGTGATCTGATTTCTCACTGTGACATGATATAACTATGACATCAGTCACATCAGTCACATGGCATGACGCTTGCATGACAATGACACACTGTGATGTCACATGTGACAGTCACATGACTTGACCTCAGAATATTTTCTATCAATAGGCAGAGTGAATCCTTAAATTTATTCTCTTTGGATTTCTTTCTACTAGGTTAGCACCTTATTATTTGTACCTATCTTATCTTTATTAATACAACTTTGAATTTTCCTCTACCAGCTGTGTGACTAAGCCACAACCTCTAAAGGTCACCCTTATAGTTGTGCTCCAAGCCTGCTTCTTAGCCATAAATCAAAATGCTTGATTTGATTAAGCAGAAAGGCATATCCTTCACTCTTTGCTAATGTGCCCTTTTGCTAGAGTTGGTATTGCAACTTAGAGACATTGTTTGCTGCTTGTAAGTAGCTAAAAGTGCAAGGAAATCAATTTTGTACTGAATGCACACATAATCTATGTGATTTATCATTTAGCTGATAAAGATAACAGCCTTTACATTATGGAGGAATAAAGCATCTATGGGTACATTATACTCATTATTTTCTAGCCTCTGTAAAAGAGATGCTAAAGTGGTGAGTGGGCTTTTCAGCCTATGCTTTTTCCTTGTTGTATTGACTATGCAACTGCTTTTCTGAGCTGATCTTAGTTTGTTGCATCTTTTCCAGCTGCTACATCAAGGAAAGCCTTGCTAGGCTCTCTGTTAAAGCCTTTTCTAGTTTTTTATTTCTTTTTTCTGTATTGAAAGCTTCTATGCTTGCAGCTAAGGCTTTAAAGGTGTAAAAAGCAGTTTTGCCTCTTTTGATAGCTAACACCTTAGATAAAGCACTGAGCTTGGTGGGTGCTGCAAATATTGCACTAAACTGAGGCATTGTGCTCTATATTTCTTATAGCTGAGGCAAAAGCATCATTTCTAGCACACCAGCCATGCTTGAATAGTGTGCCAGGCTTATGTACAGTAATAGAGGTGGCAGCTCTATTGTCTTCATTGCCATTCCTAGAGTTTGCCTCCACATTTACACTAATTGGAAGTTTAATTGTCTCTTATATGCTGTATACTGAGGTTGACTCCCAGCATTCTGCAGTAGGTAACCATCTGCTATTATTTGCTGAGGTGAAAATCTGCCTATTAGTGCTTATTAGGGCTAATAGCTCCCTTGTGCTGATTGTTGCAGCATGTAGCTGCTATCTACTGTTTACTGTGGCAGGTACTCTGCCTTTACTTGCTATTATTACTGTTGCTGCTGTGAAAAACTCACAGACTGCTGTGGTTGGCTCCACTAAGGCATGTTTTGAGTTAGTGAAAAAGCTATCTGCCTCCTCTCCTTCAGCTATTGACAAGACCAACAGTAGTTAAAACAGTCACACCAACAGTGCCTAGCTCTGCTGCTGCTGCAAGTCTTATTCCATGGGCATACTGTCTATAAATAAAGAAAATAACTAAAAATAAAAACTTTTTGAAACATGGTTCAGCCATAATAGCTGACAAATTAAGCATAGCCACAATGTCACACCAAAAAAAGGTCTAAAAAGCATATCAAACTAATGACCTAAAGTATATTATTGCCTTAGGCCTAAGATATTCACTTTCTGGAGATTCTAAGCATGGGCAATTAGCAACCTGCTGAATATTATAGAATTCCCCTCTATTTATATTATTTCTCTTCCCTGTCATGCATGATATTTTCTGGTCATTTTGAGCCATTTTCTAGCTATTGGGCCTTCATTTCCAATTCTAAAAGACTTGGTATAAATTTTCTTGGCTAAGAGAGAGTCCTTCAATGTTTTTGATGCTTCAATTCTATAAATTATGAATATTTCCTTCAGCTCTTTACCAAATGTCTTCAGACCTTTTTTATTAGATACAAATTAATTAGACCTTTCCAATAATATAAAATACAATAGAGTCTGATAGTTGTTCCATTGAAATATAAGCATTTTACTGAAGTCTGCTTAATTCTCCTCAATAGCTAAATTTATCTTTTCTCATTAAATCACTGATCCCTCTATCAGTTTACTATGGAATGCCTTTAGACAGCTTTCATTGTGTGCAAATTGATCAAGCAATCAAAACAATACTCAATATATAAGAGTTTACATATATTCTTGCTAAGATATATCTATTTTATTATCAAAGTGTGATGCTTTTCTTAAGATAAGTCACCTGATCTCTGGAACCTGAGCATAGTCACATGATTGATTTAAGTGCATCTGTTACATGATTATAGTTACATAATTGATTTAAGTATGCATTAGATCAAAATACTGATAAGATGATTTTTTAACATCTGGATTACCAATAAGGCTAATTTAACATAATATAGAGAGGACTTTTCAAGGCAGTTCTGGCTATGTTATTTGCCTACAGCTTTTGGTAGAACTGCATACAATTTTCAGCAGAAGTCTGTTTTATTCAGACTTTTTGATAATTAATAGCTTTATTTTATCTCATTGTTAAGACAGATATATCAATGAATGGCACTCCCAATATCATATCATAGCAATCAAAGTTTGCTAAATTTATATATTCCTAGCTTTGTGAGCCAAGTGTTTGGACTGTTATAATAGTTCTATACTACACCATAGTATGGCTCTTCATTATGCCCAGTTGTAGCTTTAATGGTGTATTTGATTCTTATATGGTAATTCTATATATATGGGCAAACTGGGGCATAATACCTAATATAGTACTTCCAGAGTCCTATAGCATCCATGCCTTATAACCATTAACTTCTATATATAACACTAAATATGCTTTGTTTTTATATTTTAGCATTAAGTATTAAAGTTTATCTTTGCTCTTGTAAAGAATTACTTTCTTCATTTTAACTACATTCTTTCTATTGTAATTATTAAATGGTCAATTCATCATTTCTGCTAAGCACTCTGAGTCACTATTGTGACTATAGTACTTGTTTTTAAATGAATTGTCAAAAATATCAACAGTGATATACTTTTTCTTCTTCACAATCACATTTCCAGATTCTAATCCAATGCCTCTTCCTGAGGCTCTCAGTTGTTAGAGGCATTCTACTCCTGAGTCAGCAGATATATCTGCATCACTTTTACTCATTGTAGCTATATATGCTACACAAATGTGGGCTTAGGTGTTATATCTTTTTTACTGCACTTCTGCCCTTTTTGGGCAGCTAGTAGCATAGTGGCTTAGCTGTCTACATGCATAACATATCTCCATCAGATTTATGTGATTAGATCCTCCAACCTTATTGTTGGCCTTGGACTTAGGCTGTTTTTCATCCTAGACATACTTAGACTATATATGACTATTTTTCTGTAGTTCAGCTAGCACTCTGCATACCACAGCTTGCAAGTTACAGTCATGATTTAGCTGCTCCAAATCAGACTTCCTCATAATAAATGTTTCAATCTGCTGACTCAGCAAGAGTGCTGCTATAGAAGCAATATATTTGCTCCTTGCTATATAACCATTATGTTGCTCATATTAGTTTGCAGTCTTTAGCAACTACTTGTATCAGATGGTGTATACTATAAATTCCTTAATGTTATTCATCTCTGGAGATAGCCCATCCTCCTGTATCAAATAGCAGCACATATCTGCTGGGATACCATTTAAAAAAATTCCAGCATAGTATATTTATCAGAGTATACTGCTATATTCTAGACATGATCATTCAGAATATTATAAAAACTATGCACACTGAGTTTCTTGGTGTATCTAATGGCCTAGAAGTTTTGCCTTGCATTTTGTAGCATTGATAGGTGAACACAATTATAGAGTCTAGTAAGGACTCTTTTAAATGTCTAGTTATACTAGACTTAATTGATATATAGCATCACTTATCAAAACTAATTTATAGCCTCTCTAGTTAGAAACTTTGGCAGAATGAAGATTCATTCTTTTTCCATGCAATTCCCTCCATAGAAGCACATAGCCAAGTGGTAACACATTTACTGAACTTAGACACTCTAGAATATACTTAGATATGCTAATTATCTGCTTTATGCAGATGTATACCCTCAGGCAAATGCAGGAATACTCCTAGCACATCATTAATCACTTAATGCAAGTAGTTATGCATCACTTTTCTATGCATGCATATAGCTTCCTGCTATTTAGGTAGTCTAGTCACTAAGTCTGCTGCTTGAAGAAGAGATTTCTCCCTTTCATCTTGCTGAAAGCAATCTGATTCTTCTCTGTCAAATATATAAATGCTCTCTTTTTGAAAGGCAGATTTAGAGCACTTGCCCTAATATCTACCATTAGCATCTATCCTTAATATTTAATCTCAATTAAGGAAGTCTCCTCAACTATAATTGTGACATCACTCTATTTCTGGAGAAAACTGATTTTTTTGGGCCTAAGTAAAAAAGTGCCAATGCATGTCATCAATGGGCTTAGTCTCCTTGAAAATGATGCCCTGGTCATTAATCAGAAAGTATCCCTTATCTTTGAGGTCACTATTATGCTAATATATTCCATAATTATGCAGTAACTTTGCCAATAGTATATAAGGCAATGTAGGCACTTTGCAAGCTATGCTAGCTTGCTTAGATCAACTAAAGTGGCCTGTCCTAATTTTGCAGATGTGCATATGAGAAAGTTCCTCTTTCCATCTATTAGCTACTAGTATCTAAAACTCACTTATTATGTTTACCTTGGGCACTTTCTGTGCCTATGCCAGAGTCTTGATTAACTTTATTTTAATTTATTATTGCAGCAGGCAGAGCATTTCCTTAATATCTTGCTCCAGGAAGTCAATCTCCCCAACTGCCTTGCAGCCTTGCACTACAAATACAACTGCAACTCCAATAACAAGATCTAAACAATTAGTTTAGTATATTTTATATTGAATATATAGAGCATATTATGCCCTTGTCATCTAAGTGCTACTATATATGCTGTAGCATAGTGCTCTAGTATCATGCTTGTGTAGTAAACTTCTTCACTTTTAGATATAACTTCCAGAAAATCTGCAATTGCACAGTGTATATAGTCTTCAATTGCTGGTCCTCAGCTTCAACATTGTTATCCATTGACAAATCTGTAGCATTTTTTAAGCAGCTAATAAATTAATTGGCTTTCTCTTAAGCAATTGCAAAGCCTCAAATTTCAAAGCTGCAAGCTCTTCCAGCACCTCTTTGAGGAGATATATTATTAGCCTACTGGTAGCTAGGCTTGATAGGGCTCACTTGACTCTGCTATTCTGCTTTAAAGGCATATATGCCCCAGCTCTCACTAGTAGTTTACTAGCTATCAAGATACTTGCCATGCTATATAACTATCTTACCTTGTCTATAGGATTTTTAGATACTAGTTGACTGAACTGTTGTAGTTAAAAAGTTTGTTAATAGTAGAGGCAAGAGGCAGGCTTGGTGCACATGGATGTCTCATCATATCTCAGTGACATTTAATAGCATGTGCATGTTAAATAGTATATCCAAGGCAGTGGAGAATTAGTTATCTAGTGTTGCTCAGGTAAATTGCTAAATCATCTAGGTGAGAAATTTGATGAAGGCAGTAGAAGGCAGATGAATTGGAGTGGAAAGGCTGGGAAATTGAAAGGAAACATAGAGTAAGAGACTTCCAAAAGAGTGGTTTCCTAATATTAATAATGCACTTTGTTATGTGCAGCATAAACTACAATTTAGCCCAGTAACTTAACAATTATATTTATGCTTCAATTCTTGATTACACTTATAAAGACTAATTATAAATCTCATCATCTTCTGCTTTCCATTTTCTAACTCTGCCAATGAGCTATTAGAATCACTGCTAACCTAGCAACTTACTTGAGCAATACTACAATCTAGCCCAGTAACTTACCTGAGCAGCACTAGATAATCAATCCTTCATCATCTTAGATATATCATTTGACATGCACCACAATCTGATGGCACTAAAACATGATAAGCCATCTACATGCATCAAGCCTGCCCATTGCCTTGACTACTGATAATTGCACCACCACCATCACATTATTTACCAAATATCATTAACATCACCTCATCAAATTAAGAAGTTTACTAGAAATCTGTTTTAAGTAGATGATGCAAAGTTGTAAAGAGCTGTTCTTCTTCTTAGCAAAAAAAATTGGGATGCCTGCAAAAGATGCAGAAGATTATATAAATTCTTTCACAAGCATATTATTAAGGTATTCCTTTAGTAAATCTTTTAAAAGGTAGGATTTTACTATTCTATAACTTGATTTAATGGTCATAATAGCAATGAGAGAGTAATTCTTTAGTGCTGCCTTTGAAGAAGATATTGGCAAATTTATAGTAGTTAAGAGAAATGATCTCTTGCAGAATTTGTTCTTCCATTTTAGTTTCTATTGGTACCTATTTTGATTAAAGGTGGTTTTTTAAAAAGAGTGAAGAGGATGTGTAGTTGATAGGCCTCAGTTCTTAATTAAATAAGATGTGCAAATGGTATAGCACTAATGAAATAAATGTTGAGCTTGCTAAGCATTACATTTGATTATTTGGGGCTTGATACTTATTCCAGGAAATGTTAAGTGGAAACTTTAAAGATGGAGCAAGTGAACACTTAAGCAGAGTCTTGAAGATGGTTGTGTTAATTTCTGTAATAGCAATTTATATTGTAGTGGTGTCTTCACCTCCCTCTTTTTGGTCCTAAAAAAGAGAGATGAAGTTACTTTGAGTTATAAGCAGTTGTGGTTAGTTGTTGTCAGGCTTGTTTTTAATGATTAGATTGTGCCATAATCTAAGAAATATTGCAGCAGCCAGTTATGCTTCTCTAGTGTTGAATTTCATGCTCATTTACTTTTAATTAATGTTGAAGTTTATTATTCAGAGCCAGGGCAGTTCTAAAATTGTAGTAGGATGCAACTAAGTTAAATAAAGATCAACAAGAAAGCTTGATTTATAAGCAAGCATGAGTTTGTCTTTATAGTACTATGTAATGAGTCTACAAAAGAGCTAGTCAACCATTTTATTAGGAGAGCTTGTAAAGAAATGTGTAATTTCTATGTGGAGTATAATGAAAAAACTTTAGACTCTAAGTTTAAAGACTATACTATCTTTCAAACACCTTATAGAGCCCTGAAATTAGTAACCTTATTAATGAAATAAACTAATTCAGTTTCTATTCTCACAACTCCACTACACTCTTCTAAGTAAAGCCACACTAACTTCACTTTCTCATCTTCCAATCTCTGATATTACTGATTTAATCTCCAAGATTACCAAGTTTCTCTAAATAGGCTATGACACCTCACATTTCCAAATAATCTCCATGCCCCTAAACTATTGCAAGATCACTTCTAATACTATGAATGCCATTCTATATAATTATTCTGCAAGACTTCTCTTCTACACAATCACTTACTGCCTGATCTTGCCATTGCTTGATTACCTCCAGCAAATAATCATTCCAAATGCCTAAGGAAAGCCTCAATAGTTGATATAGTAGTCTTGATATTGCCAACATTGCTCAGTTTTTTGTTTAATCTTTTTTCATTTTTCTTTTCTCTTTATTTTTTGTTCTATTATCTTCAAATCAATTTTACTCCATTTTGACTCTTTCCATCTCCATCTTGTCTCATCTCAACTTCCTCAATTCTTTTCTACTCTCCTAAACTTTCTCAAATTTTCTATTTATTTTATTTAAGCTTTTTTCAACTCAAAATTCAATTTTGATTCTCTGACTCATTTCAGTTTCCTTTTCTTTTCTCTGTTTTTCTTGAAATTTCTTCTATTCTTCTTCATTTCTAACTCTATCTACTCCACTATATTTCCTCTTAACTCTGTCTTTTTTATTCTTTCTCTTCACCTCATTTTCTCATTTACTCAGCTTTTACTACTTCTTTATTAATTCCTTTTTACTCCATCTATTTGTTTCAACTCCATACTTCTCTCTTTCTTCTCCCTTACTATATACTTCTGTTTCTCCTTCTCCAATCTTCTTTTCATATTTCTAATTTATCTTTAGCACTTACTCTTTGTCTTTATATAAATCTCCCTTCTTAGTAAGACTCAACTAATAGGCTCTTGCTTAACAGAATGAGCTCCTAGATCAGCAAGACCTATTATAATATTAAGACTCTTCCTATTCATTGGATCTTTTGAAAATAGTAACTTATATGCAACCTACTTAGGCCTCCACAGCTTACCTTGTCAACTAATATAGTTGACTCATTTACAATTATAATGTGAGAGTCTCTTTAATAACTCTCACCAATTCCACATCCCTAGTTATATCTATCATACTTTATGCAAACTATTATTAACTAACAGATTCAACTGGATATGCTACAGCTCTTTTAGTTAGTTAAAGATAGCCATTAGCACATTTTCTTTTTTAGGAGGCCTTAAAAATAATAACTACTATTACTACTACAATCTTAAAGAACTTCCTGCTAATAGCAAAGACCAAAGAGAGGTTTGAAACACTCTAGCATATAAAAGACATTTAAATATTCAAAAGCCAGAGCTATTCAATGGCTACAACTTTTAAAAGTAGCAAAATTTTCTTGGTACAATGCTTAAACACCTTCTAGAGCAAGCTATATATATATACTTTTAACAGAGCTTAAGTAGCTTTTGCATCCTCCTATTTCCAGGAAATTGGATTGGATCACTACATCACACTACTCTAGTACAACTCTCAATACTCCTTATTTTTGTATTAAAAGCCTTTATGTTAGAATTTTTTGATAAGTTCAGAATTTACAATAAGCTAAAAGAAACTTAGTATTACTCTAAATAAGCCTTAGAAGATAATTTACTGCCTTTATAGTTTAATTTGAAAAAAAGGCTTATAAAATGAGCTAGAATTACAATGCTCTATGCTTCTAGCTCTAGGAGGCTCTCTCTAAATAAATCTACAAAGTTCTCTATAGAGCTCTAAAATAGACCATATACAATGGCCTTAAAAACCTCATCATGCAGATTAATCAGCACTATTAAGAAGACTAAATGAAATAGTGTAAGAGTGACCTCTGGAGGCTGTGACTTAGTTACACAGCTAGTAGAGGGAGATCCAAAGAGAACAAGTTACAAGTTATATGGCCACCAAGTCATGGAGGCTATATGAATTGAATTACTTTTGACAAAGGCTCTATTAAAGCCCTTATTAAAAGTAATCCATTTCCCAGAGTCTGGCAAAAGCTTCAAACTAATAAGGAAGGTTGTTTCTACAGTCCAGCCAGTAAGAAGTTTGACAAAAGCAGTTAAAGGCAAATGAATTAGAGTAAAAGGGCCTGGAAATTAAGAGGAAATATAGGGTAAAAGACCTCCAAAAGAGTGGTTCTCTAACAAATAGTCTCTTGCACAATGATTAAGGGAAGATCAAAATATCAATGGCAACTTGCAATAGCAACTCCAAACCCAGTATCTCCAACTTTGGTAAAACTCTCAATGCTTAACTAAACTCCATTAGACAATTCTGCAACCACCTCCTAACTTATACTCAAGCTACTAAGCATAGCAACTTGTTAGTAGCAAATAAGAATGATATCAAGAATTTGCCAGATGCTGGCAACTGCTCTGACAACTCAAATATAAACAAGTTTTTGCAAGCAAGATATAATATCAGTTATTCATGGATCACAGTTCTAGAAGAGATAAAGAAGCTCTGCAAAAAAAAAGTGTGTATTTATTGTGTAGAAAACTTAGTCATTTTATATAGGACTGCTCCAAATAGAGCACTTTGAGATGCATCATCTGGATTAATGATAGCAACAACTTTGAGTTCCATTATGTAGAAAATGAGACAGCAATTTAGTAGACTAGAAAGATACACTGAATTGTGGCATCAACTCCAAAGTCTTTGCACTAGACACTCACATAGTATATCTCTTTTTTTAAGCTTTGCAGCTCTTCTTCCTTCACATCTCTCTATCTCCAAACTCTAACTCAATTTTAACACTAGTTGATAGTAATGCTACCAATAATTTTATTGACAAAGACTGAGCCCTAGATATAAGACTCTTCTTTGCACAATTTTCAAACTCTATCCAACTCTGCCTTTTTAATAGCAAAGCCTCATCTATAGGAAAAATTACTCACTATTCTTGTATTCTATTAATCTTTGAAGATAAAACCTGCACAGAGCTCCAATTATCAGTAATAAGGCTGTATAAAAGTCTTTTCTTCATTTTAAAACTCTTTTGGCTTTACAATATTAACCTTAGAATTAACTAGCACTACTTTAAAATGACTTTCAGTTAAAATCCCTCTCTCTCATTACTTTCAATCAACTTTCATGTTCCTAATTCTAAGGCACCTCCTAATAACCCTGAAAGAGCTCTGGCAACTATCAAAAGGTTGCACTCCCAACTCCACTAGATTATTTATTATTAATATTACTTTTTAGTTTACTGGCAAAACTCACTCTGCTCTTATTAATAATGGTGTTACTGAGATATTTGTCAGTTTTAATCTAGTGCTGCTAAATAATGTTCTGGATAAGCTTACTGAGGTCTAACTCATTGATGGACAATCCACCTCCTCCAAGCTATAGTAACCTTATTTAAAGATTCTAAACTATGCACAATCCTTAAACCTTTCCCATTCTTTGAAACAGTGATGCAAAATTAGGTTATTTGGATTAATATAAATAAAGAAAATCACAAATGAATTAGCTTTCACTAAGTTCTAAGGCTAAATTGTGAAATATATAGGTGGATAATAGAATTTATTAGTTTTTAGTTAATGCAACCTTAGTCACACTCAAAGAAGGTTAAAAAAGCATATTGAACTGATAATCTAAAGTATTTTACTGCATTAGGCCTAAGATATCCACTCTTTGGAAATTCTAAGCATAGGCAATTAGCAACCTACTAAATATTACAGAATTCTCCTCTATTTATGTTATTTCCCCTTCCTATAATGCATAACATTTTCTGACTATTCTGGGCCATTCTCTAGCTATTGAGCTTCCATTTTCTAATCTCAGAAGACTTAGTATAAATTTTCCTGGCCAAGAGAGGATTTTTCAATGTTTTTAGTGCTCTAGTTCTGTAAATTATTGATATCTCCTTTAGTTCTTCACCAAATGCCCCTAGACCTTTTTCATCAGGTGCAAATTAATTAGACCCTTCCAGCAATATAAAACCCAGTAAAGTCCAGTAGTTGTTTCATTGAGATATAAGCATTTTACTGAAGCCTACTCAATTTTCCTCAATAACTAAATTTAGCTTTTTCCATCAAGTCACTGATCCATCTATATTCACTATGGAATGCCTTTGAACAACTTCTATTGTGTGCAAATTGATCAAGCAATTAAAATAATATCCAATATATAGGAGTCCACATGTATTTCCACTGAAATATGCTTATTTTATTGTCAAGATGTGATGCTTTCCTTAAGATAAGTTACCTGATCTCTGGAAACCTGAGCATAATCACATGATCATGATCACATGACTGATTTGGGTGCACATATCACCTGATTATAGTCACATAATTGATTCATTAGATCAAAATACTGATAAGCTGATTTTTCAACACTTAAGCCACCAATAAGGCTAATTTAATATAATATGG
Source organism: Termitomyces heimii (assembly GCA_003313675.1). Taxonomy (NCBI): domain Eukaryota; kingdom Fungi; phylum Basidiomycota; class Agaricomycetes; order Agaricales; family Lyophyllaceae; genus Termitomyces; species Termitomyces heimii. The sequence goes on from QLON01002704.1 coordinate 30,133, forward strand.
AGAAGGCTTTTTAAGGCAATTCTGGCTATGTCATTTATCTACAGTTTTTAGCAAAAGTCTGTTTTATTCAGACTTTTTGATGATTAATAGCTTTATCTTATCTCATTGTCAAGATAGATGTATTAATATTTCTTCTCCTCTATAACTACACTTCTAGGTCTTAGATTAGCACTTAATGCTTCCTTCTGAGGCTCCCAGTTGTTAGAGGCAGATTTTACCTCATAGTTAGTAAATACATCTGCATTACTCTCACTTACTATAGCTATTTACACTACACAAATGTGGGCTCAGGTATTATACTTTTTTTACTATGCTTCTGCCCTTTTTGGGCAGCTTATAGTATAATGGCTTGGCTGCTCATATGCATAGCATATCTTTATCAGATATATGCAAGTTGGTTCTCTAACTTTATTATTAAGCTTAGTCTTAAAGTATACCTCATTCTGTGCATATTCAAGATATAGGCAACTATTTTCTTACAGCCCAGCCAATGCTCTGTGCATTTTAGCCCATAGAATATGCTTATGATTTTGCTACTTCAGATCAGACTTTCTTGTAAGAAATGTTTTGATCTACTAGCCCCACAAAGATGCTGCTATAAAAGCCACATGTTTGCTTCCTGCTATATGATTATTACATTGCTTATAGTAGTTTGCAGTTCTCAGTAGCTGCTTATATTGGATTGTATATGCTATAAATTTCTCTATGTCATTGGCCTCTAGAGACAGCTCATCCTCATGTATTGAGTAGTAGCATATGTCCACTGGAATGCCATTTAAAAACATTACTAGCATAGTATACTTGTCAGAATACACTGCTATATTTTAGGCATAGTTATTTAGAGTATCCCTGCACACTGAGTTTCTTGGTGTATCTGATAGATTGTAAGTTTCACCTTGCATTTTGTAACATTGATGGATGAATAAACTGATTATATAGTCTAGTTAGAACTTCTTTAAATGTTTAGTCATATCAGACTTAGTTAATGTGCAGCACTGCTTATTGAAACTAATTTATAGCCTTTCTGGCTAAGAACTCTAGCAAAACAAAAATTTATTCTCTTTCTATATGGTTCTCTTCACAGAGATACATGGCTAAGTAATAGTACACATCTATTATTCAATCTTCTAAGTCACTAAACTTAAATGCCTCAGAGTATACCTGGATATGCAGATATATACCTTTTAGAAGATGCAGAAATACTCTCAACACATCATTAACCACTCTATGCAAGTAGTCATGCATTGCTTCTCTATGCATTCATATAGCTTCTTGCTGTTTAGGTAACTTAGTCACTAAGTTTACTGCTGAGAAAAGAAATTTCTTGCTTGCACTCTAATAAAGGTGATTGAATTCTTCTTTGCTAAGCTTATAAGTGCTTTCTCTTTGAAAGGCAGATTTAAAGTGCTTGCCCTGATATCTACTACTGGCATCTATCCTTGATGTTTGATCCCAATTAAAGAAGTCTTCTCAAATAGAATTGTGACATTACTCTGCTTCTAGAGAAGACTGATTCTTCTGAGCCTAAATAATAAAGTGCTAATGTATATTGTCAATGGACTTAGTGCCCTCAAAAATAATGCCCTATTCATCAATAAGGGAGTATCTCTTATCTCTGAGGTCACGATTATGCATATACTAATATGCTGCACAATTGTACAATAACTTTTCCATGAGTATATAAGGCAGTATAAGCACCTTACTCTCTGCTTTGCAAGCTGCACTAGCTTGCCCTGGCAAACTGGAGTGGCCTATTCTGATTTCATGGATATGTACATGAGAGAATTCCTCTTTTTATTTATTAGCTGCTAGTATTTGAAATTTACTTACTATGTCTACTTTAAGCACTTTCTATGCCTATGCTACAGCCTTAATCAGCTTTATTTTGATTTATTGATTGTGGCAGGCAAAGCATTCTTCCAAAATCTAGCTTTAAGAAGTCAGTCTCTCCAATTGCTTTACAGCCTTGTACTGCAGGTATAACTGTAACTTTAATAGCAAAATATGGATAATAAGTTTAGTATATTTCATATTAAATATATACTAAGTGCTACTATATGTGCTGCAGCATAGTGCTCCAGTCATGCTTATGTAGTAAACTTCTTCATCTTTAGGTGCAACTTCCAGATACCCATAATTGCATAGTGTATATAGTTTTCAACTACTAGTTCTCAGCCTCAACATTGTTATCTATTAATAGATCTATAGCATCTTTTAAGCAGCTAATAAATTAATTAGCTCCCTCTCTGCCAGATAATTGGGAAGGCTCAATTTCCAGAGCTATGAGCTTTTCAAGAAAACATTCTGCCCACCTCACAGTAGCTAGGCCCAATAAGGCTTGCTTGACTCCATTATTCAACTTTAAAGGCATATATGCTCTAAATCTCACTAAGAGTTTGCTAGTTATTATAGCACTATCAGGGAATTACCCTTTTGGAGGTCTTTTACTCTATGTTTCCTTCCAATTTCTGGGCCCTTTCACTTTAATTCATTTACCTTCTACTACCTTTGTCAAACTTCTCACTGACTAAACCATGAAAACAACCTTCTTTATTGATTTGGAGCCTTTATCAGACTCTGAAAAATGAATCACTTTTGACAAGGGCTTCCAATTCACACAGCTCCATAACCTGGTAGCCATATACAGTGTGACATCACATGTGACAATCATATGACTTGACTTTAGAATATTTTCTATTGATGGGCAGAGTGAATTTTTAGACTTGTTTTCTTTAAATCTTCCTCTACTAGGTTAGCACCTTACTATTTGTATCTATATTACCTTTATTAATACATTTTTGGATCTTCCTCTGCCAGCTGTGTAACTAAGCCACAGCCTTCAGAGGTTGCCCTTACAAGTGCTTATTGCACTATATAACTATCTCACCTTATTTATAGAGCCTATAGATGTTAGTCAACTGAATTATTGTAGTCCTTTTGTCAGGGAACCACTCATTTGGAGGTTTTTTAGCCCATGTTTCCTTCTAATTTTTAGGCTCTTTCACTTTAATTCACTTGCTATCAATTCTCACTAGCTAGACTGTAGTAACAAATTTCCTCATTAGTTGAGAGCCAATACCAGACTGTTTGAAATTTGCATAGCATAGTTGTATACAAAGCTTGAGAAGCTGATTGAGTTCTGTCAACAGACTCTCTGACTAACATTAGCCATTAGACAATAGCTCATAACTAGAATATTGAAAAAAATATAACAAAGTTACTGATTTTAGCTCACAGTATAAGCTCACTGAATCAGACCAGTCTTAGTCTATTGTCAATGTATCTATATAAAAGAATAAGCTCCTTATAAAGCAGCTAAGTACAATAATTTATAGTAAAATAATTAAATATATAAATAACAAAATAACTACAATTAACTATGTAAATATGTCAACATAGTGTGCTTTGCCCCACTACAACATCTTAATGAAGAAATCTTTAATATATGTGAGGATTTCTAGAAAATTGATGGGCTAACTAAAAATTATTTAAAGGAAATGATGATAGCCTATTTATTAATTAATTAATGTTAATAAACATTGAATTCAGCTTATTATTGAAACTTTGACTATATTGAACTATTAATATACTGAATATCTCATCATGTAAGTGACTTTTACATGTTTTTTAAGCATTAAATTGCTTAAAAATTAATATTTCAAGCAATCTTCAACTACTCCTTCTAATAATAACCTATAATAATAACCTATCCACTACTCCTGAAAGTCAGAGGCAATAAGCTAGAACTCAAAGCAAACTTCAACAGTTGCAAATAACTGATTCTGATGATTATTGTACAAATAGAAGTAATAAATTTAATATTGTGGTTGTACCACCACTTCACTTAGACTTGGGAATATAAAATCTGAAAGCATAAAAACTGGGGATTTGCAATTTGGAGGCATAGAAACTGGGAGTATGAAATGTGAAAATAATACTCAGATTGCTTTTAGCTCTTCAAAAAGACTTTCTAGATAGCCTGCTATTGTTGATGATTTATTTTTTATGACTATATCTGAAACTTATTTACCTCAAGAATGAGATGCTCCTTTATATAATGCTATGCCTGAAATGGTGCCACTTTTACCTATTTTTGCACATAGAGCACCTATGCCTAAGATAGTGCTTTTTTTGCCTGTTTCTATATATAGTGTAAATAGTAGGCTTAATCAGCCTCTTATTGCTCAAGCTATCATGGCTATTCCTGAAACACATTTGTCTGAAGGATGAGATGCTTTTTTATAAAATTCTATTTCTAGAATGATTTTACTTCCACCTGCTCCTGCTCTTAAAAGAGTCAGAAATGCTTCTTTACAGAATTCTAGGCCTACTATGATGCTATTTCTTATTTAGCCTCAACATATTGGAATTATTCCTAAAACTCATTTGCCTGAAGGATGGGATGCTCCATTATTAAATTCTGTGCCTAGAATGGTAGTACTTCTATCTATTCCTGCACATAGAGCTCCTTTAAAAAACAACATGCCTTTAATGATGCATCTTCCACCTCATTCTTTTACAAGAGAAAATGTTGCTTATATTATAGAGGCATAATCATAAACCATCAAATTAAGCAAGAACAATTACTAGCAGTAATGCAAGAGCAGGAAAGGCTGAGACATATTGTTATAATTAAGGAGCAGGAGCAGGCACAAGTAGTGTTGCAAGAGCAATGAAGGCTCAGACATGAAGAGTAAAAGAAGCAATAACAGGCATTGATTACTTTACATCAAGAAAGGCAGGAAAGAGAAAGATAAGAAGATAAATTTAGATTAGAGGTGAGGCTAAGCTAATTTTGAAAAGCTGCTTTAACTGACAAAAATTAATAGCTTATAGATCTTAATCTTGAATATAGGCCTTTGAATAAGGCTATGGCTCAAAGAATTTTTTAAGGCTGGGAACAGTAATATGTAGCTAATTTGGAGGAAGACTTCAATGGCTTAGATTCTCAAAATGATTTGGAATATATTGATGCAGCCTTTAACTAATTGATGTAACATCCTTTGGAGTATTTAAATCAACCTATAAACAATGTGGATAATTCTGAGCAGCAGAATTTACCAGCAGAACCACTCAATATGGCTAATCCTGCTATATATATACAAGCAGACTATTCTCCTCTTCACCTTCTATTATTCCACAACTTGTACAAGAACCTAGGAATGCTCTTTCAAGAGCAAGGCAACCTTACTTGACCAAGCCTCCACCACTTTTTCTTGGCCCTATAAATGTTATATGTTAATACTGCCAAGCTCTATACTTTGATGCTAAAAAGCTCACCAAGTTTACTAAATGGCATCCAAAAGTTGGCATATGCTACTTGCAAGGCCAAGTTGATTTATCTAAACTGGCAGATGCTCCACCAGAGCTATTTAGCCTACTACTATAGCTATCACCTCCTTTCTAATGCTTTCAAAGCATTGCTATTTACAGAGTCTATAACAGCATTAAAGGTCTCCAGTTATTCAACATTAAACTTAATCTTGTTTTCATCAATCCTTCTTTTTAACTCTTTAATATCATAACTGGTTTTTTCTTACAAAAGTCTATTCTCTATATTTGTTTGATTAGTATCAAAGTCAACTTTAAATAAAGAAATTAATTATATAAAACTACATTTCAAAATTGTTGAGGTTTTAGCATATTAAAAAAGTCTTTGAGGGTTTTGTCAAAGTTTATCAAGTTATCATTAATAAGATGAAGACTATAATTACCTTATAAAGCTCATAAAAGGCTGAAGTTGCCTAAAAGCTTAGAGCAGTAAATAGACATTACCTCAGCCAATCTGAAGAAACTTGAAGAGAAACTAAGAAAACCTACAGATGCTACAGCTAAAGACATCTCATTTAGATCTGTAAGGCTCCATGAGCCATTGAATTCTGAATTATAAAGTCAAGCTAAAAACTATCAGTTTAATGAATATTAAGCCAGTAACTTTAGATATAAAGTTTGACATTGAATCTATTTAAATAAAAGTTGGAAGCAATGACATTATATGGAAGTATAGGAAATAAGGGAAAATAAGAGTTTTTGTGAGAAAAAAGGACAATAAAAAGTTTGGGCCAAAAGCAAGAAAATGTTGAGAGATGTCAATATGGGCATATATCAACAAGTTGAAAATACTTTTAGAAGAGTATATGTAATTAGAGATGAAGAAATAGAGTAGAAAAATAGCAAAGATTGAGGAGGAGACAAAAGTGAAAAATAAAGATAAGCTTACCAGCTATCTAGAATGATTGAGGGCAGTCAGTTCCTAATGTGAGGGAAGTAATACATCTATTTTAATAATGAGATATGACAAAGCTATGAATCATCAAAAAGTCTGAATAAAACAGACTTCTGTTGAAAACTGTAAGTAGTTCTGCTAAAAGCTGTAGGCAAATGACATAGCTACAACCACCTTGAAAAGCCCTCTCCAGATCATGTTAAATCAGCCTTATTAATGGCCTAGATGTTGAGAAATCAACTTATGAGTATTTTGATCTAATGCATACCCAAATCAATCATGTGACTATGCTCAGGTGTCCAGAGATCAGGTGATTTATCTTAAGTAATCAGAATCTTTAGTGCACTAATAATAAATCAAGGCAATCACTGTAGATCTGATAAGATTTAATGAAGATCTAATTGATCTAATGTGATCTGATGGCATCATCAAAAATATAATTGCATCTAATGATAAGATAATTTACTGCTAACTGGAGTTGTGGCTGTGTGGTGCCATCAATTTAGCATCACATCTTAACAATCAAATATATATATCTTAGCAGAAATATATGTAAATGCCTACATATTGAGTATTGTTTTGATTGCCTAATTAATCCACACACAATAAAAGTTATTTAAAAACATTCCATGGCAAAGTAATGGAGGGATTAGTGATTTGATGGAAAAAGTTAAATTTAGCTATTGGAGAAAATTGACATTCTATGGCAAACTGATGAAGGGATCAGTGATTTAATGAGAAAAGTTAAATTTGGCTATTGGGGAAAATTGAGCAGGCTTTTAACAGAATAGCTGTATTTGGTTTTTTTTGAATTTGCATTTGATAAAAAAGGTTTAGAGGAATTTTATGGAGAACTGAGGGAGATATTAACAATTTACAGAACTGGAGCATCAAAAACATTGGAGACCCTCTCTTAGCCAGGAAAATTTATAACAAATCTCTTGGAACCAGAAAATGGAGGCCCAATAGCTGAAAAATAGTTCAGAATAACTAAAAAATATTATGTATCATTGGGAAGAGAAATAACATAAATAGAGGAGGATTCTGTGATATTCAGCAGGTTGCTGATTGCCTGTGCTCAGAATCTCCAGGAAGTGGATGTCTTAAGCCCAAGGCAATAGTATACTTTATGTCATTAGTTTAATATGCTTTTTAAACCTTCTTTTAGTTTGACTGAAGTTGCATTGATTAAAAACCAATGAACACTATTACCTACTGTTATATTTTATAAAAGTACTTTGTGAAGTGTGATTTAGCCTCAGAACTTAGTAAAAGCTGGTTCATTTGTGATTGCCTCTATTCAGACTAATCTAAATAACCTAATTTTGCATTAATACACATATAGGAACAGATAGTACAGTGGCTAATATTTTCAGAATCTTTATCATGAGTCAAATGTGTAACTGTTTATAGCTTTCACCTTCCACCTGGAATGATCCTGCTCCACTCAAAGCCTTCTTAAGTGGCACAAGTGAACTTTCTGAAATAAACACTAAAGAGGTATGCATAAATGTAAGTGCTACTTTTGACAACAAGGAGGATGTAAACTCAAGGAGTTCTGAAATAACTAAGATGAAAGGAAGTATGGAGTACTCCTAGTAGCAATCACTTTGGGAAATTCCTGGAGTTTCTTGAGAAAAAGCTGTTAAAAACATGTTATATAATTTTTAGATTGTTTTTATCAAGTATTACATAAAACATATGTTGAAAAGTAGGGGAAAAAATTTAAGCTTCTCAATAATTTCCCTAATTCAAAAAATGAGACTGTACATATGTAATTACAGTAGTGAATTCTTGAGATTTCAATGACCTAGTTGAGTATGGAGCTCAAGGATAAGGATTCTGAAATGAGAGTGTGAAACTAAAATCAAAGGTGTATGTAATACTGTAGGCAAAGGCCAAAATTGCCACAATAATTATTGAAAAAATGCATAACTGGATTATATACATGGCAAACCAATTTTTCTGAGCCATTTCTAGGCTACTTATCATTGAGGTACAAAAGTTTGTGTAAATGTTGGCAATAAATTGTTGAAAGGGAGAATAAACACTCTCAATGAGAATGCCTATGAGATGTTGTGAGGAGAATAGGAATAAGACAGATTTACAAGAAAACTTACATACTAGAAGCAAGATTTGAAAAAAAAACAAGGCTGCAAGACCTTTATGTTTATAGGGCATGTCTCAGTGGGAGAAACTTTGAATAGAACAGAGCCTATGAACATCTAGAACATAAGTTATTGTAAGGTCATGGTGGTGGTCAAGTGAAGAGAGAGAAATGGAGGATATTCTTGCAAGGCTGAGCTTATTAGAGAAAAATCCAGGAGTGTTCTCACACTGCTAAGTTGTCTGCTCATTGCCCTGCTTCCTTCTCATGCTGCCAAGTTGTCTGCTCATTGCTCTGATCCTCAGGACCTCCAGGTAGTGCTCAAATGCCCTCTCTCAGTGTTCAGGCACATGAAAAAAGTGTTATTGACTCTTTGTTCAAGGTTGTTTGTGATGGGGGGCTGTCTCACCCACTCTCTCCTCATTCCTTCTATCAGGTTCAGGCTCACTCTGTTGAGCAGAAACCTATTAGTTGGGTCTCACCAAAAGGGAGATGCACACTAGCAAACTAAAAGGGGCAAGTATTGTGTCATGCCCACAACAACTGTTTGTACAATTAGCCTGCTACCTTCCATTGAAGGATTACTCATGTTCCAGAAAGAGAGGCTCCTATCAATTTTTTGAGGATGTTTGTCCTTGCAGCCCAAGTCCGCTCAGCCATGAAATCCCATGGCTTTTCAGTGGCTAGTTTTGAGAGGTAGAGTTGATTTGCAGTCAAGATAAAAGATACTTGCGTTTCTCCCAGTATGCGTACAACGAAGTCTTTGCAGGCCGAAATTGGAATGCTGGTGAAACAGCTTGCTTACAACATGCCAACTGCCTAATTCATCCTACCTGAAAAGAGCTTGTTCTACGCAGGCCTAATGGGACATTCCTACCCATTTCCTGGCTAAAGAGCACTCTCTGTCATGAGATTTGCTTTTCTGATAAAGTTCAAGCTGCAGGAAGCTCATTGATGCTTACAGTTGGTGCACATAAAGGCGTGTATACCTTCGAATTGTTGGTGTAGCACAAATCTAAATACCTACAGCATATGAATCATGGTTCGGAATTTCAAGCCTTGTGGAAGCAGTTGCGGGTAGAAGTACGTGCTTTGCAAGAGAAGGGTTACTATGGTGACGGTATGTCTTTTCTTATCAGACCCAGTTTTCTTTTTTTACGCTGGTTTTTTTCAAGGTTACCGGTCATCTGGGATGCGTCTGGGTGATTCGGTAGAAGTAAGCGGACAGGGGATAGGACAGGGAGAGCTGCCAGAATTCTTGGTGCGCCTTAGATTGATTGAAAATGCGCTCGATAACCTATCACGTGTTCCACTCCGTCAGTTATCTTCCGTATCAGCGATCGAACGAGGTACGTATCCCCACTTCCAATTATCTATTACTGTTGACTCTCCCGAAGTTGCGCGACAGTTTTGTAGGCAACGTACGTAACTTTTGCAGTGTGGCGGTGCGCACCTACAGCCACAAAGACTCAACGACCTCGCAAGAATTGCAACGTAATCATTACACCGTCAAATACAACAGGTAGACAAAGTGCGAAGCCTCTTAAAGTATGTTCAGAATAACACACAAGAATGCTTTACTTGGGCAAGGCACGAGCTTAATGAGTGATGGGGTAGTTGGCAAAGCCAAGGGAACTGGATTTGGCAAACGAGCCAGCAGGTTCGTAGTATTCCTTGCTTTGCAGGTTTTCTAAATAAAGAGTTCTATTATTACAAGTAAACGTGCTCGAGGGGAACACGCATTGGCTACAGAGCGAAAGATCAAACTGACTGTTGGTTTCTTGAAAACCTCCACAAGCAGAGACTTATCAAACGCAGCATTATCTAGTTCAAATACTCTTGATCACATGAGCGAACCGGGAACCGATTTGTCCTTGAGACAGATATCGATCGTCGTGAAGCACTTTAAAGGTCCAACAAGTATGAAGATTTTGAGCAACTCAGGTTGGACAGTCTTTGGGAACACTTGAAAATGACTATGTCTTCGATGAGCAACGAAAACACTCTTTGCAAATAGCGAGTAGTGTTTGTGGTTTGAATGTTGCATCTCGTTCAACTAGTAATCTACCACCGAAAGCTGGAGGCAAACGGAAAGCACTTGACTCGGAAGAGGATGATATTGGTTAGCCTATAAAGCCATATTTATGAATTTCATCAGATGATTTGCTTCTGTCTGTAGAAGTTGTGCCGGCAATGCTAAAAATGTCGCATAACAGTGCGCCGCAGTCACAGACAGAAAATCACAGTTACGCGCTTTTATGATCAATGATCTTTTGAGCACTTTGCCTTGCCCACACCTTCAACGTGGGCTTGCAAAGTCTGTACTTTGTGAGTTGACCATTGCGATGCATTTCAATCAAATGTATTCAGCATGGGCGACACCTAGAGGAGACAATTCTTGGACATTGCGTTGATACTACCGCAACGTATACTATCAAAATGAACGCCAGTTGATATCCTCTCGTTCCTTTCTTGTATATTATGAATTTGAATCCTCTCTCTCGGTAATGCAGCGGTGATGGTGGTTATCGCCAGCACCTTTTTGGAGATGTTAGCAACTCATTTGAGACCAAGTAATCTCATTTCAAGATGAGACAGACACTCACAAAATTTCATATTCAAAGATAGGAACTTCAACTCCTGCAAATGATATATTGCAAGCACCTCTGTACAATGGTAAGTCAGTTCATAATTCTACTCGAACGGAAGATGGTACGCACAAATGATCACCTATCTTGCCAGGGATCTTGATTCCATTTAACAAGGCAAGGCCATGGTACAATTTCGCGCCATCTTCCTCGTATCCGCCTTCGATAGGGCTTCTGCCCGGAGGCATCTCGCCATAAGAGGCATGAACCCACTCCATCGTCTCTGGAACAAAGGGGAGAAGATCAACACGTCCGTAGTGCGCTTCCTCCATGCCACCATACGGTACAGACACAAAAGGCTGGAGATGAGGTCCGATCTTACAGGGATGAACCGATTGCTCAAAGAGGGCGGAGCCGAGGAAGAGGGGTGAGCCATCGAGATCGTAAGAAACAGGTGAACCAGCAACTGCAGCGTCAGGGAAAGGAGATGTTGTTGTTAGAGGTACACGATAACCCGATGGTGGAGCAACGGCTGTCTGGTCGGTGTGTGGCTGAGGGGCAGATGGAAAACCAGGAGCGGTATTCGTGGCGAGAGTATCTTTGTGGTCCTTATCTTTGTGGTCGCCCATTTTTATGGTTATTTGAAGGGATACTAGGTTCAGAATGAGATGGTCGAAAGGCAGAGAAAGAAAATCGAGGGATTGCTCACAATTTCAGAGCTGTCCAAATCTTTACAGGAACTTTGCTAATATCGCCGTTGCACCAGTGATCTTGGGTGCACGTTCTTATAATGACATACTCACACATCATCACATGTAGCAAAGGCTGTGCAGAAACAAACGTTTCATGCATTGTGGACAGATTCATTTTCGATAATCCTAAATCAAGACACTTGCAGCCATTTTGTACAAACCTCCCAGCTTCTGACATGGGTTCAGAAAGTTCAAGGTGCCAGCCTGTGCTGTGAGCAACGAACGAAGTTGTGTTAAAGCCTGTATTTTGCCCTCGTGAGAATCCTTCGTGAAGGAAACCACTTTCGGCTTGAGTGGAAGCTATTCACCCAGCAGATGCTTCGCAGACGCGACACTTTCGGAGATTACTTCCCACTCGCCAAAGGACTTCAAAAACTACATCTCTACTACACAAGCTGCATTATGCTGCTTCCTGCCTTGTGTATCCATGCTTGTCATCTTTCCACCTTTGACTGCTCTTCTGCTCATGTAGTTTCACATTTCCTGTTTGTTCTCATCATCAACACAATCCGTGATCAATTTTACAAGTGTGACAGCAGAGCGTCTGTGAGAGTAATGTGAAGCCAGCCATCACAATCAAAGATATACATTGAGTTCTTGTCATGGTGCTTCACATCTTTGTCAATTTCTTTGACTTCTGTTGATGTGTGTCAACTTGAGTGATAGTGACACATGAAACATGATTGAGTCCTTTTGTGATGATACACACTGTGATATCTGTCATGAATGTGTGGAAGTAAATCAGACACAAATATGATGCTAATGAAAGATTCACATATATCAATATATGAGTCTGTTCCAGATATTTACAGACAAGGTATCAGACATGGAGCATAAATTGTCCTTGATTGCAAAGGAACCTATTAGCTGGAAGGCAAAAACTCAAGACTGAGTCAGCACATCTACAGGGCAGGCTGATTACATTTGGATATTTGAAGCAGGAAAACAAGCCATGTAAATGTTCTCATGGCTTTTGGAGATTGACATTTGAGTGGATTGCCCCTCCACATCAGATGCAACAACAACAATACTGCTGCTGCTATATCCAAGAATTCTGGTGGTTATAACAAAGTTAAGCATCTCAATGTCAAAGTCCATTGTATTCACAAGTCATTGCTAAAGGATGTATACATTGACTCAATCACATCTGAAGATAATGTTGCAAATTTATTCACCAAGGCTCTTTCTTGCCCTTGACTCAAGAAACTCATAAAAAACATGAGATTAATTTACCTGGTTTAATCAACTACAACAGGTACTATAAGGCTGTGATTTCAGGAGGAGTGTTGAAATAAGGTATTTCCACCTTTATGTACCATCATATTTTAGTTTCATCATATTTATTTTCATAATTTTGAAGAACTAGTGAAAACAAGTTCTTTTGTGTTTGCCTCTATTTAGACTGGTCCAGAATAACTTACTTTTGCATCATTATTTATGTTATAGTAATGAGGTTAGAATTATGTGACCTAAATAGCCTTCTTACTTGCATTCCATAGCCAGATCAATAGACTAGTTTTGACTTATGGCATTGTGTGTAATAAGGCCTATAATATTGCATTATAAAATCATTGTAGTGAAAAAGTCACATTTGCTTGAACTTTGGAAGATTGTGTTAGGTCCTGCTGACCCAGAGGCTCACTTTGTTGAGCAAGAACCTACTAATTGGGTTTCACCATAAAAGGAGACTCACACAAAGCAATGGGAGTAGGCAGTGGAGATAGGTGCAGGGTTTTAAGTACAGAAAAGGGGGGGAGGATTAGGAAAGGATAAGTAAAAAAGGGAACTAGAGATGCAGAATGAAGATGGAGAGAAAAGATGAGGAACAAAAGTTGTGGAATAAGGAGGGAAGTGATACAGAGTCAAGACAAAGGAAGAAAGTTGAGATGGAACAGATGGAGATAAAGAGGAAGAAGAATGGGGACTGGAGACAGATTTGAAGATAAAGAGAAACAGAGTTGAGGAAATGGGAGTTGGTAGATAGCATAGGAACAAAAAGAATAGAAGAAGAGGCAAGATCAGAGAAAAGGAATATAAAATTCAAAAGTGGTTCTTTACAGGCATATTAATAGTATCCAATTAGATAAAGAAATGTTAGCTAGTAAGATGCTTTTAAGCATTAAAGACTACAGTGTTGCCAAAAGTCTGCTAATAGGTAAATGTTGGAAATGCAATGTGTTTGAAGAAAGTGTTAAGGAAAACATTATAAATTAAATAAATCTGTAATTTTTACATATTTGCTATAATATGCTAAGTATAATAGAAATCTAGCAAAGTATTCTATAGGTATATGAGATAGTTTGTGGAGATAGATAGTTTACCAACTATCTAGTGAAGGAGTCTGGTCATATCTCCAGTAGCCTCTGAGCTGATGTGGTAGTGGTGTTAGTGAACAGAAAGAAAAAAAGCTGTTAGCCAGGCTCAGCATGCATATTTTCTGCTTCCTGTGATGCATGACATTTTTCAGTTATTCTGGGCCATTTTTCAGCTATTGGGCCTTCATTCCCTGGTTCCAAGAGACTTAGTACAAATTTTCCTGGCCAAAAGAGGGTCCTCTAATTCTATAAATTGTTAATATCTCCCTCAGTTCTTCTTTAAATGCCTTCAGATCTTTTTTATCAGGTGCAAATTAATTAAATCTTCCCAACATTACCAAACACAATAGGGTTTAGTGGTCTTCCCATTGAGATATAAGCATTTTACTAAGGCCTGCTCAATTTTCCTCAACAACTAAATTAAGCTTTTCCCATCAAATTGCTGATTCCTTTATTAGTTTGCCACAGATTGCCTTTAGGCAGCTTTTATTGTGTGCAGATTGATTAGGCAATTAAAACTATACCCAATATGTAGGGATTCACTGTTGGAGTGTTGGAACAATTATAATCAACCTATTCTGAACAAACTAGGTCAAAGATCCCATACATACCCTCATTATATGTGTGTCTTTCCATTTTGGTATATTCTCATTATTTTTCTATCCCTGACCCTGCATTCCCCCTATCTCATTATCCATTATCACCCACAACATATATATTCACATAGTTACATACTACCTACCGCAGATGTGTCCAAAAACACTCTGAGGTGAGGCTCAACTTGTATATAGCAATTACTTGTTACTTACTTTACCTAGTTTCTGTTCTTATTATTAGGTAAATAAACTCTTAGACATGTCCAAAAACACTCTGAGTTTCTGTTCTTATTATTAGATTGCATCTGCTACTCTATCATTCACATGTATTCCCACTGAGATATGCCCATTTTATTGCCAAGGTGTGATGCTTTCCTTAAGATAAGTCACCTGATCTCCGGAAACCTGAGCATAGTCACATGATCATAATCACATGATCAATTTGGGTGCACATGTCACATGATTATAGTCATATAATTGATTTAAGTGTGCATTGGATCAAAATACTAATAAGCTGATTTTTCAACATTTAGGCCACCAATAAGGCTGATCTAACATGATCTGGAGAGGGCTTCTAAAGGTGGCTCTGGCTATGTCATTTTCCTACAGTTTTCAGCAGAAGTCTGTTTTATTCAGACTTTTTGATGACTAATAGCTTTATCTTATCTCATTGTTGAGACAGATGTATCAATAAATATCTGCTTGTATCATTAAGCTAGGTAGTGGATTTAATTGTTGGCAATAATGTTATGTTTGTGAGATGCTCTTTAGTGCTGCTTGGATAGAGTGCTAGAGCATTGGTAACCTGTAACAAAATTACAAGCTTATAGAATCTTTCAGTGCAGAATAAAATATGCTCAAATTAATAAATTCTAATACACATTGAAATAAAGAACAACACTGCTTAACTATGCTAAACAATTAATTATTACAATATTTACATGTATAATATGCATATAAGAAATAAACAATATAAAAAAAGTAATATAATAAGAAATTAATGCTATAATGCTATTATTGTTACATACTAACTCTGTAGACCAGTTATTAGCTTAGAAATGGAGAGAAAGATGTTCCATTTTTTGAGTATGTATTTTTTCCCTTTAAGCATGCAGTGTCTCACACACAAAGTTGAAATAAAGAATGATTTTAATATTTATGAAGTAATAAATGCAAGGATAATATTTAATTCACAAGATACAGTATAGAAGGCAAAAGGATTGCAGAAAGTAAGGTGAGCTGTGAATGCATGGCTTAATATTTGCAGAAATGCCCTTGCATCCAATCTTTTCTTGAAAAATAATTGCAATTAGAGGCTTTACAAAACCTTAGCTTGCAAGGTAGACTTTACATTGTTAGATCAGACATGGTAATTGGTTCCATTAAATTTTGGAAACTGTAAGATTTTGGAAGAGTTCATCTCATTTATAATAGCAGGGCCCATACCCTATTAGCAGATACAATGTATACTTGTGTATACTATATTATAAAAAAGGTTCTGGAGTCAAGTATCAAGAGAGAGCTTGACTTCATAGTGTGGCACCATATTTATAATAATGTGAATAGACTATTGTGTCATGCATGTGTCATAGTAAAGTAATAAGTGCATAATCTGTGAAGTAAATGAAACCATACATGTATATAATAATAGAATGACATCATAATACAATAGGCAAAGTTATGCATTACTTTTTTCAATACTCATGTGTAATTATTGGATTGGTAATACAAAGTACAATCAATGCTACAGGTAATTAATGAACAGTAGATAAGAAAAATAGAAGAAGTTAATGTATCATCAGTCTTTGGAAAAAGAACTGAGAGTCTTTCTAATTTGGATCACTATTATATACTGCTAGTCCAGTAGTGGCTTGAAGAACTGTATAGCACAATTGTCAACAATTGTGCCAATAGGTGTGGTTAGTAATGATAAATGGCAAAGGGGAAATTGACCTTGCCAATGCCACTGCCATAAGCAGGGGATGAGAATCTATCATTACACTTTCCCAGACTGAAAGCATTGGGTTGGGCCCAAGTAGACCAATCATATGGGAGTGAGTAGTGTGGGTAAGGGATTTTTTGAAGAGGTTCACAAGATTGTCTGAAGAGGGAATGTGGGTGACATCAACATTCCCTACTTTCATGCACTTTTGAATGTAATGATGATGGATATCAATATGCTTGGCTCTGGCATGCCCTTTAATATATTGGGCCAAGACCAATGCTGGAGAATTGTCAATGTGGAGGATGGAAGCACTTCCCCCTGAATAAACAAAACCCTTGAACACAACTGAGAATCCAAGGTCATCAAATTCACCCATGGACACAAGTATGGACAGGTCAGGGGTATGGAGTGCACTTTTAAAGACTAATTGCAAAGTCTGACTGTTGGTTATCACAGTCTTCTGCACAGTTCCCTCTCCAAGAATGCTGAAGACACACTCCCACAGTTCATGAAAATACCTGGGCAAGGTGTGGTATATGCCTAGTACTCTTCAAACTTGGTGCACCTCACAAAACAATAGTTAGTTGCACCCAACTCTGTATAAGCCATGATCAGCTCCCCCATGGCTAGTACAGCAAATGCACCAGCTGAGATCTTGACCCCAGATAAATAGGACTCCAAGGGTTTTTGTTAACTGGAGGAAGTGAAATAGAAGAAGTTAAAGTACACTCAGTCTTTGGGAAAAAAACTGAGGGTTTTCCTAATCCAAACCACTACTATATGCTGCTAATCCAGTGGTGGATTAAAGAACTGTATAGCACAATTGTCAAAAATTGTACCAATAGCTGTGGTGAGTAAAGATGAATAACAAAGGAGGAATTGAACTTGAGAAACTGGAAAGTAACTGACACCACTGCTACAACCAGAGGCTGAGAGTTTTTCATTACAGAATCTACTCACCTCAGTCTGTATAGAAATGACTGAGGGTGTCTATTATACTCAGGTAAATATATATATGTATATTTCCCATTGTCTATCATTGTGACAAAGGAGTGTGATAGTATGATTTAGTGAAAGGGTGGCTCAAGGACATTTATGGTGGCATGTGAATCATAACAAAGTGATTTGGGCAATGTAATGGGGTGATTGCCCAGGGTTAATTCAGGTAAAGATCCAATCACCTCTAACCCTTTTAGCTCATTACACTGGCCACACCCATTGTTTTCTTTGACTCTTTGTACATATTTAATTGCAAGTGCAGCATAGGCAATCCTCATTGTCTCACACTGTGCTCACAGCTGCATTAAATTTGACACCCACACTTATGTCATGCATCATTTTAGATTGTGGTCTAATCCTCATCACTTTGAAAGTGCATGAGAAACTCTTCACTGCCTCCTAGAGCTCCAGATAGTCAGTTTACCAGTTCCTCCACTTACATCATGACTCCACCCCCCTGCAATACCTGAAGCCATGGCTCTTTTGACCAAAGAAGTTGCAGAAATTCACAGCTCTCATGCTCAGCTCCAGGCTCTGATCACTCAGCTCTTGGCAAGAGTCAATGTACAATCAGACCCTCAGCTTACACCATTCACTCTGCTTCCAGGGCCTGTCCTAGCTACAGCAACATTTGTGCCACCTATTGCAGCAGTAGGAATAAATGGTGCATTCTTTGCTGCCCCTCTTTTTCTTTGCACTCATTTCTCTGACATTGACACATCTATCCTTGTGGCCATTATCATGCACAAATTCAAGGCTGCAGACCTACACAAGCTTGACCCCATAAACCATGACAAGGAAATGGCCTACACATCTAACAGGCTCATAAACCAATTTGAAATCAGCTACTGCGCAGCTAAAGAATACAAAATAGCCTTCTCAGTCCTCATCCCACTCCAGACATACTTCCAAATTCTTGCCTTCCATGTGAATGATGCATCATCAACAGATACCTTTTGGGCCTACACTGAGCAACTCCTAAAACTCATGGCTGAGTATAAATGGTCCACCATTTTTGCATACCACTCAGTGTTTTTCAACTGCCAACATGCAGAAATGGCCACAGGGGACTATTTGCAATGGGGCTGTCACAACAATAACCTCCTATCCAAACATGTCTACACACACCATAAGCTCTCCCCTCCAAAGGGCTCCAAAACCAATTCTGTGGCATGTGCACCATCTAACCCCAATGATCCATGCCATAAATTCAATGACAGCAAGTGCCTTTCAACTCCCTGCCCCTGGGGTCGCCCTCATGCATGCTCAGCATATGGTAAGCCTGACCACAGCAAAGCCCAGCACAAAGATTAGGCTTCAGGCAGGGCAAGTCATCACTCTCCTACACCGCTGGCTTGCCCTAGCCCCCTGCATGGCTCAGGTATCCCATCTTTTAGCTTCTCATTTCTGGACCCCCTTCTTCCTGCACTACCAGTTCCTCCCCCTCACCCCAACTCAGATCTTTGCACTAATGCACCTCTCCCTAACACTTCTTGTACACTTTGTGTCTCATTGTCGCTGAATGAGCATGCATGGCTCCATTATTTACACAAATACCCTGATTGCCATTTTGTATCTATCTTACAACAAATCATATGCTTTGGTGCCAATCTTGGCTTCTCAGGTGACCACACTATAAGTCATCACCACCCTTCTGGCTCAACTCAAACCAGGTGTCAACCCTGGTGACACTGTTATCAAGGCCACTTGCTGCCTGGCGTACTCTGGCCTCCTCCAATGTGGTGAGTTCATGGTTGGGAAGGGCAGCAAGTTCAACACCACCCTTAACCTCACATGCAACTCAGTTCAATTCCTTCCCAATTTTGAACACACTACTCACACCAGGCTCTCACTCCCTGCATCCAAAACCAACCCCTTTAGAAAGGGCATCACAATTACCATTACTGCTGCACTAGGCTGCCTGACCTGCCCCATCAGCACACTCAAGGCACTCTTCACTGAGCTCCCCCACAATGGGAACCAGCCACTGTTCAAGCAGCCAGATGGTAGAGCCTTATCATACCCCTTCTTTGTCAATGCTATCTGAGGAGCCCTCTCAAAAGCTAGCATCAACCTCCATCTCTATGCAGGGCACAGCTTCAGGTGTGGTGCAGCATCAGCGGCTGCTGCGGCTAGGTACTCTGACTACAAAATACAGCTGTTAGGTCACTGGCACAGCAACTCCTACAAATTGTATATTAAAAATGACCCAGTGAGGATCCTTCATCTATCTTACCTCCTTTATATGGCCTCCACTCACCTCATCCCTTATGAACCTCTGGCTCTCCAGAATTATACTGCCTTGGCTTGAGCTTTTGGCCTCCCCCCTCTCTCTGGAGGGGGATCCGGTGCTCAAGAACTCTTCAGGACTCAAAGAATCAAAATTCTTTTCTGCAACACACATTTTCCCAAAAAGTCTCTTCCAATCATCACCATTAGCTCTACTCTTTCTACTCCTGTTCCTATCCCTTCAACCTCTCTTGCAATGGTTTCAACCCTCTTCAACAGCCTCGAATTAATCAGCATATCCTGACCTAGATACCAACTACCTACCTATGCATCTGCTTATGCATTGATATCTAAGGTATATATAAATACAGCCATATTCACGCAACTGAGAATGTCTGCCTATGCCTTCATACCTAGTGCATCTTTCCTCTGCCTGGTCAGTGTGGATTCCAACAATATTTGCTTTCAATCAACATCAATCATGAGACGTGACTAATACTGCATACATGGATTATTAACAGCAGAACCTTGATCACATTTCCTATGGATCCTCAAGGACCTCTGACAAGTCATTGACATCAAGTCCTTTTACAGCCTTGAAGGCCCCTTCCTGTTACAAAGTTTAGCAAAGGCTTGTACTATGGGTCAAAAGTAAGTACCTTGAGCATCATCATGAGGGCTGTGTGGAACATCAGCCCCGTAATCACATCATATTTCAGTTCAACCATGAGTTTATCGCCAAATTCTGCATTGATGATCAGGCTATCCTTGGTAGCCCCAGTTCTACTATGTAGTGCAACTACTCTGTGATAGCCACCTCCTTCTATGTCAGGTACTCTCTCCAAACTGATTTACATGCAAAATAATCCATCAAACTTGGACTTTGAGTCCCCATGGACTTGTTGTTGGTACTTCTGCTCAATGGACTGTTGATAGTCATTGTTAATCTTGTCAAACGTCTTCCGGAAAAGAACATGATGGATATACTGTTTTAATATTTTGTCTTTGATAAATTGCTGTAGACAAGCATGTGCTTGAGTGACACATTGCCCAAGATAGAAAGGAAGCATTGACTGACCCTTTCAAATGCCTTGCCTTTGCAGACTTTGATCTATATGTTAGTAAAGTGATTTAAGCATATTAGAAGTGAATGTGAGCCGCCTTCATCCAATTTAAGAACTCATTGACAGCTTCATTCTCTGAAAGTTACCCATGAGGCTTAAATCCCATCTGAGGGTGTTGATCAGTATCTAGAAGGAAAGGAGACATCTGGGTGGCAGCATGCACATAGTTGTTATATTAGAACTCTGCCTCTGGTAATAGGTTATCCCAGTCATTCTGTTACTCATTGCAGAAGAGCCAGAGATACTGTTCTAGCTCCTAGTTGACATGCTTGGTCTAGCCATCAGACTGAGGATAATAGGCTGTGGAAGTGTGGAGCCTGATATGGAGGAGGCAATATAGTTCTTTAGTAAACTCTGCCACAAACTGCAGTCCACAGTCAGAGACATAAGCATCTGACAGTCCATGGAGTTTCCAGACATGCTTTTGATACAGATTAGCAGCACCCATGGCTGAGCAAGTAGTGTGTGTTGGAATAAAATGAGCATGCTTGCTACAGAGATCCACCACTACTATCATCACATTATATCCATGAGAGTCTGATAACTCAACAATGAAGTCTATGGAGGCCATACTCCAACACTCAGCTGGAATGGGCAAGGGAGTAAGCTGTCCCATAGGAGGCTGACGACAAGGCTTAGTCTGAAGGCAAAGGTCACAGGTGGAGGTGTAGGTGCCAATATACTATGATATTTAAGGCCACCAGTAATTCTGTGAAACCAGCTCCAGTGTCTTCCATCTGCCAGGATGTCTTGCAACTCAGAAGTCATGATGCTGCTCCACAATCTGCCTCCAGAGGTTAGGCAGGTTAGGATATAAATGTGTCCCCAGAAGATAAGGAGACTATTCTCCAGAAACCATTCATCAGTGTGGACAGACTTCACTCCAGTTTTTTCTCAAGCATGCAAAGCCATAGCAGCCTTGGCTACCAGATTTTCCTGGGCACCCTCCTAGTTACCTTGGCAGATGTCTTGGAGGATGCTCACCTCTTCTCCCTGGCCAACTACACCTTCTGGAGCATGAATGGCAAATAGTTCTGGCTTCAGGAGTACAATATTGTCATTGTCACTAGCTCTTGAGCCATAGTCTGCTCACCTAGAAAGTGCATCTGGCTTGCCCATGCTTCATCCAGGTTTGTAGTGCAGAGAGAAATCAAAGTTGGCTAGATACAAGGACTATCAAGCCTGTCAGTGGTTGAGTTTCTTAGCTGTTCAAAAGTACTCTAAGTTTTTGTGATCAGTCCACACTTCAAATTTATACCTGGCACCCTCAAAAAAATATTGCCACTCTTCAAAGGACTGAATAATAGCTAACATCTCTTTGTTGTGGATCTCATAATTTCACTCTGCTGCATTGAGACTCTTGGAGTAGAAGGCTATAGGATGCCACTTACCATCCTTTCTTGACTGCTGAGAGAGGACAGCTCTAGTAGCAAAATCTGAGCTATCAGCTTCCACATGGAAGGAAGAGTCATCATCTGGGAACAGAAGGACAGGCTTTGAAGTAACTGCCTGTTAGAGAGCATTAAAGGCTGTCTGCTGTGCTGTATCCCAGTGCCAAGGAGTATCCTTAGTAATGAGATCAAAGAGAGACTGGGCATGATGTGAAAAATCCTGAATAAATCTCCAGTAGAAGTTGGTGAAACCTAGAAAGGCCTGGACCTCCTTCTTGTTCTTAGGCTCTGGCCACTCTACCACACCAGCCACCTTGACTGGGTCCATCTCAGCCATTCCATGAGAGATGATCAGTCCAAGATATTCAACCTTAGTCTGCTCAAACTCACACTTCTCTGGCTTAAGATAGAGCTGATGTTGGTGAAGATGTTCCAGTATGATGCATATAAGCTGATGATGCTCCTCTAGAGTCTTGGTATAGATGAGGATATTATCAAGATATATACATATGATACCTTCTGCTATGAGGTCTTGGAAAATGTCATTCATCATGGTCTAGAAGGTGGCTGGGCTATTAGTAAGGCCAAAAAACATTACCAGAGGTTCAAAGAGTCCACAATTTATTCAGAATGCTGCTTTCCACTCATTGCCTTCTTTGATGCACACATTATTGTAGCCCCAGCAGACATCCAACTTGGTGAAATAGCATGCACCTCAGAGGTTGTTAACAAGCTCTGAAATGAGTGGTAAGGGATAGCAATTCTTCACAGTTATCACATTCAAGACTTGGTAGTCCTGAACTAGACATAGAGATCCATCCTTCTTCTTAATGAAGAAGACTAGAGAGGCCATGAGAGACTTTGAAGGATGGATGCAACCAGAGTCTAAATTCTCTTGCAAAAAGGCATCAAGCTCATCCTGTTCTCTAGGAGAGAGGGGATAAACCTTGCAGCTAGAGGGCTCAGCATTGGACATGAGCTTGATTGCATGGTCCCATTGTTTACACTCTGGCAGGGAGTTAAATGATGCCTTAGAGAAAACATCTTCAAAGTCTTGCAGGTGATGAAGAACTGCATCTTGGAATGACTTAGGAGCAGAGTTAGCAGCAAATGCCTGAGCTAATCACTGGGAAGTGGTTTGGCTAGCTCTAATCTCTGCTACTATTGGTGGAGGTTATAAGGTAGTCACATAGATCTTATCACCTGTCTCAATAGCCTCATCTGGAGACTCAGAGTCAGGAGTGCACCCAAATTCACCTTCACATCCCTCTTCCATCTAGGCTTCACTCACCACACCTCAAATATCCTCATAGAGGGCCTCTCTATAAGGGAATGCCAAGGGAGGAGGATCCAGCAGGTCAAGATCAGCAAAGGGAAGGTATCTCACTTGGCAAGCCTGTACTGCAGCATGCTCATAGGCTGACACTCTGTGCTCCTTCCTAGCTTCCTGGGCACATGTGGAACAGCATCGAGGGCAGTGGCTCATGCTCACTTTACCCTTGGCCCAGTCAATCTCTGGATTGTGGTCACACAGCCAGGAGAATCCCAGTATCATGTCCTGCTTTCCTAAACTAGTAACTGCAAAGACAGCACACTTGGAGTGGATCTGATAACAAAGAACTAAATCTACTACTGAGCAAATGGATCCAGCTTCATTGAGCATACCATCAATGTTGTAGACTGGAATAGGGCAAGAGAGAGGCCAGATAGTGAGTTGATGTTATTCCACATAGTTGGTGTCCAGAAAGAGCCCAGTAGCACCACTGTCCAAGAGGGCTACAACACTCTGAGTCTGCTAAGTGTCTGTCATCTCAATCTCTACACTTAGATGCAGAGAGTTGGGAGAGGAAGTGGAGGCAACAACATAGTGACAAGGGAGGCATTGTTTCCAAGCTGGAACACAAGGGTGTCAAGCAGGAGGAGAAGAAGAGGAGGTCTGGGCTAAGGCCTTAACCAAGGAGGTACTTTGTACATCAAAGAGGGTGCTTATGGTTTCAGTTAAGGAATTATAAACAGGGAGCAATATATTGGATGATTCAAGATAGACATGCAAACTGGTTAGCACCAAGCAGCAGAGGCATACAACTCATCTGTTGCTCTACTAAAAACCCTCTCTAGCAGGACCAACAGATTCTTTCAATGGTTTTGCTACAGCCTCCCCAGAATCTGAGAACTCATCCAGAGGTTCTGGCACAGGCTGTATATCAAGAGAAGGGTTTCCCTGGGCATCTCTGGCAGCCAAAAGCTGTAGAAGGAGCTCTTCCTGCTCTAAGGCTGAAAGGTAGCACACCTCCAACCCCTGAGGGCAATATTGAGCAAAGTGGCCAGGCTTTCCACAGTGGTGGCAGAGGAGAGGAAGTGATGAGCATTGACAAGAGGCATCAACATCCATTGGAACTTCAAAAGGAAGTGAACATGCTATAGACACCTGAGCAGGAGGTGGAGCACAAGAGGGAAAGGGAGGCTGAAGAGGAGAATGAACAGAGGGAGAGGCATGGAAGGTAGAATGAGGAGCAGTTCCACAGTGGAGCTCACATCATAACTCCATGAGCTGCTACTAATCACATGCTACCTAATACCAAGACTTAATACTTGTGTCATCTGGTTGTCCCTCAGCCATGCTGTCAATACAGTCCATGAGAGAAGGAAGAAGGCCATCTCAAAAAGTGAGACAGAGCTGAAGACCATCAGGATAGGAGGCCTATTCAGCCAAAGCTCTGAAGGAGTCAATATACTTGTCTAAGGTCTGCTTTTCCTGTCCATATCAATGAGGATCTCAAAGAGTAAGAGCTGCTACCTTAGCAGGGTCCAAGGGAAAAAACTCTGTCCAAAACTCCTTCTCAAACTGACTTCAACTTCTAAAACTCTCTACTCCTCCAGGGCATTGAAAAACTTGTAATGCATATGTTGAAGCTCACCCAGACTTCATATAGGAGAGAACCCAGGCAGTCTTGAGAGCATCAGAGGAGAAAGCTTCACTACTGAGCTGGATATAGGTAATACAAGACTGTAGGAAATGCTCATCCATGGCTTGATCACTATTGAATGTATCTGGGAGTGCTGGGCAAGGAATATTGGCATGAGCTGGGGAGGAGGCCCCAAGGTGAGGGGCTGAAGGTGTGTCAGCCCTAACTGGAGGTGTCTGGAGAGGAGTAGGAGTGAAAGGGAGGCGCTCTAAGAGGGCCTGGAGGAAATGGGAGATGGTGTCTGTAGCTTGATATAATCCAGCAAGTTCAGTAGTGTGGAGGGTGAGAGAAGCTTGAGTAGTCTGCACCTGAGTCTCCAGAGCAAGCAAGCAACCCCAGGCATCATCCTGAGGGGCAGAAGCATTCAGTGGAGTGTCTGAGGAAGCTGGTTGGATCATAGAAGCAATAGATGGGCAGGGAGTAATCCAGTGGGGGAGAGACCCAAAGGGGCAAGAGAGGGCTCAAGCAGGCTGAAGGAGGCTCCCAGACCAAAATGCAGAGACTTGTTCTGCTGTAAGGGTGACTTCTGGAGGCTATGGCTCAGTCACACAGCTGGCAGAGGGAAATCCAAAGTGTATTAGAATATGTACTAACAATATTATAATAACTACTTACCTGGCAGAGGGAGATCCAAAGAGAACAAGTCTGGGGATTCCCTATGCCAGGTTGGATGCTTCTGGGGCTTCTGAAGTGCAGGAAACAACTGTAGAGTACAACAAAACCTTAAAAACTCAAAAATTGACTAATCAAACAATAGTGCAAAGAAGGCAGGAAAACTCCGGACTTTAGAAGTCAGAAAGGCAAACTCCGGCTTATATAAGCAGCCTGGAAGTGGTGCTGGAGGGTCCACACTTGTCTGGATGATAGCTAAAGAACTAGAGCACCTCAAAGGTTGAAAATAGTGTTAATAGATAGTGTTGAGAGAATAGAAACAACACCATAAGAGAAGATAGAAGAAGTAAAGAAATGAATGAAAGGAGAGTGAAGGAATAAGAAGTGAAAGAAGAAAGGAAAGAAGGGAATGAGGAGTCCCCTGACAGAATGGAATGGAGACTTGAGGGAATCAAAATGAGTTTGAAAGAGTTAGAGAAACAGACAGGAGATGAGATGAAATGAGAAGGAATTGAAGTAGAGTGAAAGGAGATGAATTTGGAGAATAATAGGCTAAAAACAAGGAGATGATGAGAAATAAAAAGAGGCTAGACAAAAACTGAAGAACTGTTTGCAATATCAAGACTACTG
Organism: Termitomyces heimii; assembly: GCA_003313675.1. Lineage (NCBI taxonomy): Eukaryota > Fungi > Basidiomycota > Agaricomycetes > Agaricales > Lyophyllaceae > Termitomyces > Termitomyces heimii. The sequence continues at coordinate 56,613 of QLON01002704.1, forward strand.
TACCAACTACTGGGGCCTTCTCTAAATACCTATAGTATCTCTTGGGCATTGGAAATGATTGTGCACTAGAAGTGATTAAGCAGCAGCAAGATTGGGCAGCAGGCAGTCATGCAGGATACAGGTCTTGCAGAATAATTGTGCAAGTGTCATTTGGAGTGTTGGAAGTGATTGGCAGCAATTTTGGGATGCTGGAGTTTGTATGAAATTGCAAATATGTTGTATCCTATCTAGGAAAGAAGTTGGGGTCAGTGTGGCCTTATGCAAGAGAGTGTGGTGGAGTCATAATACCTGGTCAAACAGTCCACTGATGAGGTTGAGTCCTTGGAGAAGGACAGAGGCAGTGTCTAGGTTCTGTTGGTGATGCTAGGCAGATCTAGGAGGAGGATCATCTATAGATTCTAATGCTTCTGGAGGCCCTTGGTGCTAGATGTGGAAGGAGTAGAATTAAGTCCATCAAGTTTTCAAACCTTTCTGGAGATGAATAGACATGGATTTCATTGACTAGATTGCACAGCTCCTTTCATAACATGAAGTTACTTTTGAGAAAGTAGAGCATCTGGAGTAAGAGGTTTCCTTGCTTCTAAATGGCTACTGAGGATCTTCTCTAAGTACCTATAAAGTGTCTTGTGCACTGGAGGTGATGGAGCATTGGCAAGATTAGGCAGCAAGACAATTGTGTGGAAGTTGAGTATTGTGGAGCAATTGTGTGAAGTGACATTTACAAGGTGTTAAGAGTGATCTGGTAGTGGCATGGGGAGACTAGAGTTATCTTGGAGTGAAATCTTGGTGATCAGATCAGTGATATTGGAAACTGGAAGAAGAAAAAGTGAGGGTCAGTATAGCCCTACCCTAAAGAGTGTGGGTTGGCCATGACACCAGTTTTCTTTCTTCTTACTTCATCTTTGTCTTTTCTCTCTAATTCTCTTTATCAGTTTTACTTCTAGTCTAGTTCTTTCTACTATTCTTACTCCATTCCATTCATCCAACTCCATTTATATTCTCTCTTTGTCTTTCCCTTTCTCATCTAGTTCCTCATCCCTACTACTCTTCTATTTTCTCTGAATCTGTCTACTTATCTGCTTCTCTGTTTACTATTCTTCCTACTCTACTTACTCTACTCCAGTTTATTTTTCCCTCTTCCTTAATTCTTTCTTCATGCTAATTCCCAAAGCAACTCCTTAGTTCTCCACAGTATGCACCTCTCTTTTGGTCAGATCCAACTAGTAGGTTCCTGTAATGACAGTAGCACCTTTGTACTTGATTTTATATTTTTATAATTGTTCATTTCTTTTATGCATATAAAGTGCATGTAAAGTGCATGTAAACATTGTATTTAGAAAATGATAACTTCCATCAGGAAGGGGTCCAGGAGTATGCTAGTGACTCCTTATTTTTTGAGGTTATTAGTAACCCTAGGAGTCACCCACATTTCAGGCAGGAGCCTGGAGGTATAATGGTAATGAATAACCATCAAGGAGAGCCAGTTATTTGCATTTTCCATGTGAGCACATCTCCTCAATTCCCTCAAGGGAAGATGGGCAACCAGCCTTAGAAAGGCAAACACCCAGGTCAAGAGGGGTGGCTACAGCTTTACAGTCAAGCATATTGAAGTGGGAGAGAATTTCAATAGCATAAGACTTCTGGTTGATCCACAACTTGCAGTTGGGTCTGTCCCTAGTGACAATGACACCCAGGAGACCTGTGGTGGAACCAATGTGCCAAAGTTTGAAATGCTGTTGGAGTTCTGAGATGACCTTAAGAATGGCAGGTCTTGATTTTGAAGCCATAGTCATGTTGTCGATGTGGATGGGACAATTATTCAGACGCTGTCATGTAAATAGACATATACACACAGATCCAAAGTTATTCATGTGAAACCGATGTCTAGTAGGACACTATGCAGCTTCTTGTTCCACAAGTTGGCACCTTACTTTAAGCTGTATAGCCCTTTCTCAAGCTTAGCGCAGGGTGGATCTTCGCTGGGTTGCCGCTGAACGTCTGGTGGGACATCCTCAGGGAACCCATCTGGGAATTTCATGTAAAGCTCAGCATCGAGGACACCATGGAGGAAGGCAGAGGAAATATTGACAGATTCAAGGTGTAAGTCTTCCATTGCAGCTAAAGCAAGACCCATATGGACAGCAGCCCAGCAAGCAGTGGGGGCATAGATTTCATTGAAGTCTACTCCAGGATGTTGGCTGAAGCCCTGGGCAACAATGCAGGCCTTGAACCGGTTGATAGCGCCATCAGGCAAGTGCTTCATCTTGAATACCCAACGTGAACCAATTGCATGATGACCAGGAGGCAAGTAGACTGCATGCCAAGTGCCATTGTTCTTGAGAGAATTCATCTCCTCACACATCTCCTGACCTGGAATGAATGGGGATTGGTGTTGTGAGCTCCCACCTTTTGTGCTGTGCAAAGCACACCATACGCAGTTGCATCCACACCAGAGTTCACAAAGGCATGTTGACTCCTCAGCTAATAGTCGCAACACTCGACGCCAAGAATAAGCACACTCTGCGTCCTTAACAACTCCGCGCAATGAACGACTCGGATACTGGGTACAAGGTCGATGACTGGCACACGATGCCGGATGGCACTGATTTCGATGGTAAAGATGTACTGACTCTGGTTCGGAACGGGAACAGCCCTTTCAAAGGTGCTTGGGATATCGATTTACTCATCCAAGAAATCGAAAGTCAACTTGGATCTCGAGTAATTGACATCCCGTCCGTCCCTACGGGTTCTAGCCACTATGTACGTGAGACGGCGTATCCCTGTTTAATTTCTCCGATTGAACATGCTTCCCCAGAGTTTCCATATAAAATTGTCAAATTCTTTGAATATTCTGGCCCGCCTAGCTCGAGGCGACGTCAATATGCCCAACTACGTTGGGTTTCCTTTCGAATTACAAGGACCTGACGTAGAGTTCGAAGCGGCAACTTATAGACTCCTGTGCTCAGATCCAGTAATCGTTGTATCTCGCTTGCTCTACTAAAGTGTCTCGGTACAAATTCCAGCACCCGGGCTCAGCATTCCCAAAGATATTGTCGGTCGATGTCTCTTTCAGTTTGGAAGAACTGAAGGTGAAAAGAATGTGTGGAGCAAACTCAGTCCCGATAATAAGGTACGTATATAAACTAAAAGACGTTTCCTTCTTTCATGCAGCCCATTCGTTAGACGCATCTTGTGACTCAAGTCGCTCATATTCGTGCGTCTTTGTTCAACTTCAGTCTCCCACTGGAATCCGGGCGTGTGAGTCCCACTCCAGCAACCGTGAGTGGCCTTGAATGGACAAACGCATTTTTGACCAGAAAGACCTAAGCCTCGAACAACGGACAAGAAGTTATATGAATGGAGAATAGAATAGAACACCCTCAGACGATTGTATTAGAGACTGAGGGTGAGTACACATACAATTTACACAACGGACATCATACTTACGATTAGATTAGATTGACTATACATACAATAGGTATGACCACAATACAGTCGATTGTATAGAAACTGAGGATTGACTATACATGCAATAGGTTCAATTTCTAATACAATTCGCTTGGTGTAGGGCATAGCGGTGTTAGTTTTTACCCGGAGGCTTCTTCTTATCTTTTTTTGGGGCGGAGAGGTTTGGGACGTCTCGTTGGGGGTGTTTTCGGACGGGGGCTTACAGCTTGTTGGTCTTGATGGCGCGTTTGGTCGTGTCTCATGTCGCAGATTTTGTGTTTGTCTCGCTTGTCTCCTTGTCCACATCTCGTGTTTAGTTCCGTCGCACTGGTTTGCACCGTCATGCCTGTTTGTTATCAGGACCTGTGAGTGTGCTCTAGTCTAGTCCTCGATTCCCGCATTGCTGCGCATTTTCTTTTCTGCCAGTACTCAAGGCCAACCACTGTCGGAACTGCATAGAGTGCCTGTCGTGGGGGTACGGTATGAGGGGATCTATCGCATCTCCGTGTCGCTCCTGTTAGGGAAGGAACGAAGACGGAGTAGCAGGATTTGCTGGAATAGCTGGTCTTGCTGGTCTTGATGCTCCAGATTCCGATTCAGAAGACTCAGGTTCTACTAACTTTGCACCAGTTTTTGCCTGCCTTGGAGGTGCTGCAGGTCTTGAAGATGATGGACCAGACTTCAAAGGTTCCTCGTACTCCGACCCAGAACTGTTGCCTTTTGAGCCTGAGGCACTGGGTCTTGCTTTGTTGGCCGGACCCGACTTAGCTCTTTGAACGAGGGCACTGTGATCCAAGGTCAAAAGGTCAAAAGGTGATGATAATACTAACCTGGTTGCAGAGGATGGTGGAATTGGATGAGCGATTGTACTCATGAAGAAACCCATGAGGGACATAAGAATAGCGGCAGACAGAATAAGACGATGCATATGTGAGCAGGCTGAAGAGGCTGAGGTACGAGGTATCAACGGCTTAGGGAACAGATTTCAAGGTTTAGACGCGTGACAGCGTTTCGATAAAATGTGGGGAGACCAGCTCTTAAAGGATTGAGAGTCGTAAGAAAACATTTATACCTGGTTTGGCTCTGATATTTCCAAGTTCAAGTGGAGATAATCAAGCCATCGCTACACAAGGCGCCCATCTCCAATCTGAGTTTCCGGTTTCTTGGGCGAATCTCTGAATCGCATCAACCATTTGTAGATTCGGCTGTTGGAGAAATTCCTGTAGATTCGTTTCCATATGTGTTGAATGCGACGCCCCTAATAGTATGCTAAAGATTTGGTTGTTCACTTTACTTCATGGTTACAGAATTTCATTCTACCCTTCTATTGGATATAGTAAAAGCTACATGGCTGGTTGAATTGCCAGACAGGCCTCTAACTACAGAAGAGTTGATTGGATACCATGCTCAAACTTTAGCTAAGCACTACCAACATATAGAGGAGATGAGGGAAAGAGTTGGCAAAAATAAACTCCAATGGGCTTTGAAGTTTGCAGCAGAGAATAAAACCTCAATAAAAGACTTCAACTTTAAGCCACTGGACTTAGTCTTAGTCAAGAACATGGTGACAGAAAGCTTCTTCAGTGTAAAGATATTACCAAGATTTCATAGTTCTATGATAGTCATTACCAAGACTGGTGGAAGTAACTACATTGTAGCAGAACTAGATGGGTCAGTTTGGCAAGCCCATGTAGCTGCTTTTAGAGTTATATCTTATAAAGCTTGTAAAAGGCTAAAGTTGTCTAAAAGCTTGGAGCAATGAATAGATATCACTCTAGCTAAGCTGAAGAAACTTAAAGAGGAACTAAGGAAGCCTATAGATGCTGTAGCTAAGGACATCTTACTTGAATCTGTAACCCTTTATGAGCCATTAGATTCTAAGTTGTGAAAGTATAGCAGTAGGATAATAAGATAATACAATATCTTATTAATGCCTCATCAGACTTCACAAGCAGTATTTTGAGTCTAAAACTTAATAGCCAACAAGAGTCTACTTAAGAAACAGTTTGTGAAGCAGAAGGACAGGCAAATATCATGTATTAAAAGCATTTGCATTAATATCTCCTAAACTATGTAAAACTATGTAAAAAGTCTGGATAAAGACTATGAAAAGAGTTTTACATAAGTTGGAATATGAGATGCACAGGTAACAATGCACTTGAGTAAGCCTCAGCAATACTGTCACTCTCATTAAAGTCTGTTAGTACCCAATAAATTCCATGTGAGAAGTGTTGGAAAAAGAGAAGTCTGGGAATGAGAGAAAAGACACACTGATCAGTTAATGGGTGAAAGCAATAGGAAGAGATAACTCATAGTTATTGAGTAAAGCTCAGACTATCCAGGACCTTTTGACAAATGGTCAGTGAAGGCCTGAGCTTTGAAACATCATATATAAGAGATTATGAAAATCTAAGACATCAAATTGGTCAAAATGAAGTGATTACTAAGGAATAAGTTTTGAACTGACCAAAAAATAATGGAATTAAACTTGTTTGGAAAAGATAAAGGAAGAGGCTTACAACATCTGAAAAGGATCAGAGCAGTGAAAAATCTATAAAGAGAAGGATGGAAACAGTAAAAAGTAGTAACAAATAAATGAGAATAGGATAACAGCAGACAAAGAAAATGTTCAAACTAAAACCATCAGAAAAAGAACATATATTTAAGGTACATGGAGTAGGGAAATAAGGGGAAAAATACATTTAGACTATGCTAAGCAAATGTACAAATGATGCTTACATGGCTGAGGTCTTGCTCAGAATTCCCAGGGAGTGGATATCTTAGGCCCAAAGCAATAGTATACTTCAGGTCAATAGTTTGATATGCTTTTTGGACCTTCTTTTGGTGTGACTAAGATTGCATTAATTATTCATATATTTCATAAAAGTACTTTGTAAAGTGTAATTTAGCCCCAGAACTTAGTAAAAGCTGGTTTATTTGTAATTGCCTCTATTTAAACTGATCTAAATAACCTAATTTCACATCAGTATAAATTTTCCTGGCAAAGAGAGGGTCTTCTAATGTTTTTAGTGCTCCAACTCTGTAAATCACTAATATCTCCCTCCAGACCTTTTACATCAGGTGCAAAATTAATTGAACCTTTCTAGCAATACCAAATACAATAGGGCTTGGTGGCCTTCCCATTGAGATATAGGCATTTTACTGACACCTACTCAATTTTCCTCAACAACTAAATTTAGCTTTTTCCATCAAATCACTGATCTCTCTATCAGTTTGCCACAAAATGCCTTTGCACAACTTTCATTGTGTGCAGATTGATCAGGTGATCAAAATGATACTCAATATGTAGGAGTTTACATGCAGTCCCATTGAGATATGCTTATTTTATTGTCAAGGTGTGATGCTTTCCTTAAAATAAGTCACCTGATCTCCGAAAACCTGAGCATAGTCACATGATCATGATCACATGACTAATTTGGGTGCACATGTCACCTGATTATAGTCACATGATTGATTTGGATATACATTAAATTAAAATATTGATAAGCTGATTTCTTAAT
>QLON01002711.1:0-17187 GCA_003313675.1 Termitomyces heimii
AAAGGTATAGTGTCAACTATATCAACATAGCTATACAAGAAAACAGCTACTCACACTGGGACACAAAGCTATTGTCTAAGTAACAAATGTATTAGCAGACCCCACCAGTGAATGATGATAAGCAAATGCACCTCCTCCAGCTTGGAGAATTTCAATGCTGGTGCTTAAGTCACTGCATGGGGCACCACACTGCCAGCTTTTGCCTATGGAGGTGAGGCAGGCCATGGTGCAGCTGAACTGCACAGAGCACAAGAATTCAGCAGTGGTTGTATCCTGGGAGAGTGCAGTCAGTGCATCCATAGACAATGGTGTGTCATGGTGCCCTAGCTTAAGCTTGAAGAGGGGTATGGATATTGCCTAGGCCATGTGAATAAGCAAGAGGATTGATAGAATTGTGGGTGTGACAAGCATAGTAGGCACTTTGGGAGGGAAGGGGATGGGGATGAAGGTCAAGTTGATTGACTCGAGGGGAGATGGGGAAGTGGGGTGTATCATTGCAGATTTCATCATGTTGTAGATTAGTATATGTAGTGCAATTAATGTGAGAACATATGCATCATTCTTGTGCTGAGTAACACAGATAGTTCTGTCAGTCAGTGCCACACACTGTATGCAGGAAACAATATTCTTCTGCAAAATAATCTGAAAACACAGTAAAAACAAACAAATTGATTTTAAGATCTTATTTGAATGTTTTTGTTAAAACCATAAAAAAATTATTATAGCCAATGAAAAGACCTTCCATAGGAAAGATCAAACCAAGAAGACTTGATGACTACATAAGTCTTGTCATGTGACTCCAAGTCAGATCAGAATATTTTTTCTATGATTTTGACAAAAATATTCAAATAAAATTTTGAAATCAATTAAATTATTTTTACTCTATTTTTATATTGCTTTACAAAAGAGCATTCTTCCTTGCACCCAGTGACACATACCTAATTCAAAGCAAGACTAAAGACAGAGTCAAAGATAAGCTAGTAGTAAAATTGCCATTGTAACTTAGAAGGGAGCCCACTGCAATTTCTTGATGTCATAAAGTCATTATTGCATGTGCTTCTGCATGTCACAGTCTGTTTTATTGCTTGCACAGTATCCAAACTCATGTGAGCTGATCAACTAAACCAATACAGGCTACAAGCCATATACATAAATCTCTATTATACTGCACAAATGCTACTTTGCATAATTGCTCCACAAGTCCTGACTCTTGCACAATCATTCTACTACTCAATCTCACTGATGCTTGATTTTCTCCAGCACATAATCACTCTCAAGGCTTGAAACATCCTGCAGATACTTAGAAAGGAGCTTAGTAGTCAGTATGCTAGTTTTGATATTGCCTAGACTTTGTCAGTCTTTCTCATTTCCTCTGTTTTCCTTATCTTTTTTTATTTACTCTATCTTTCTATATCTTTATCTCCAAATCAATCTCTTTTATCTTCCTCAACTCTTTTTTCATCTCTGTTTTATCTTGTCTATCTCTTTTATCTCTGTTTATAGCTTCTCAAGTTTTCTTTCCATTCTGACTCTTTTCTCTAAACTCAACTCAGCTCTGATCTCCCAAATCTTTCTAATTTCCTCCTTTTAGCTCCATTCTATCATTTTACTTCCTCCTCTTCCTTCCACTTTGCTCTTAGCCCATCTTTCTCTGTTTTTCTCCTTTTCTTTCTTCTCCAGTTTAGTTTTACTTTCATTTTATTTGCTTACTTACAATCTCTGTCTTAACTCTATATTCTCTGTCTCAACTCTATTTCTTTACTATTTATCTTTAATTCCATTTACACTATTTTCTTTTCAACTCCCTAACTCTATTTTTATTTTTCCATATTCTCTGCTTTCTTTCCATAGTCTATTCTTCTTTTTACCTCTTTACAATCTCCTTAGCACTGATTCTTAGCACTAACTCTTGATCTCTATATAAGTCTCTCTTTTCAATAAGACCCAACTAAAAGTGATCCAATTTATATAGCTTTATGACTTAGGAACTATGTGATTTTTGACATGACTGTGACAATGATCATGACATTAGTCACATCAGTCACACTGTGACATCACATGACTCAACCTCAGAATATTTTCTATTGATGAGCAAAGTGTGTCAGGGAACTACTCTTTCTGAGATTCTTTACCCCATGTTTTCTTTCAATTTCTGTGCCTCTTCACCCTAATTTATCTGCCTTCTACTGCCTTTGTCAAATTCCTCTCTGGCTGGACCATGGGAACAAACTTCCTTATTGGTTTAGAGCCTTTACTAGACTTTGGGAAAGTAATCTAATTTCACACTGTAATGTGACTATAATTGTGATATCACACTGCATGATATCAGCATGACAATGTCACATCATGACATCACTGCACATGACAGTCACATGACTCAACCTTGGAATATTTTCTATTAGACAGAGTGGCTTCTTAGACTTGTTCTCTTTGAATCTCTCTTTGCTAAGTTAGCACCTTCTTATTTGTACCTATATTATCTTTATTAATATATCTTTAGATGTCCCTTTGCCAGCTGTGTGACTGAGCCACAGCTTCCAGAGGTTGCCTTTACAGCTATTGGCAACAGGAATTCAACACTCTTAGCTCTCAAGAAAAATCTCAAGAAAATATCTTATTGCATTATTCTCTTCTGCTTATCTTGTCTCTGACAATTTTTTCAATTCTGTCCCATCTTGATTTGATTCCATCCTATCCTATCATGATTACTCCCTATTATGCAGTAATATTGTCCTCTTCTCCTACAAACTATGTTTTCCATCAATAAAGGTTGTATTATTCCTTCTACTCAAATTAGCTCATTTTCTTCAATTCTACCCTAAAATTATCCACCTTCTCTCACCTTCATCAAGAATTATTTCCCCTTTATTTTTATATCTTTTCCTCCCCTCACTCTAACACTCCTTCTCTCCTACCACACTAGAAAGTAAATGAATCAATGAAGTGATTGTAAGTCAGATAAGCAGAAACCTGAGAAGAAACCCTTTGCAATGGTCATGATATTGAGTAGGCAGTCTTGTGAGGAACTGAGAGTTAGTTTGAGGACTAAATGAGGTAATTAACCTCAGTGAATGGAATGCACTGGATGAATGTATTGTATTTATCTAAATGAGGTAGATACTAAACAACAATAAGTAAATGAATATGTGATATAAAACAATAACTTACATCAAGCACTGAGGTGTAATGGAAAAGTATGGAAAGAAAATATACTAGTGATTATCTAATCTGTGTATCCATATCCTGGCCTAGTTCTAAAAGTTCAACATATACAGGTGTGATGAGCTTGAGAGACCTCCAATACCTCAGAAAAGAATCTGGAGCCAAATGTTAACATGTGACAAGACAGATTGTACTGGTTGCAAAGGAGTTCCAGATCAGTCTAAAGTGGTTCATCAATTGCATTGCAGGGTGTTACAAGGTCAAGGCTGTTTGGTGATCTTGGTGATAGAAGAGATTGGATCAATGATAATAGATATCAGACAAGAAAAAAGTGGGGGTAGTTGAGGGCCTGTTTTGGAAGTTGTAAATGAGTCATGACAAAAGCATTCCAGACATGTATACTGTCCCATTGTCCATTAAACATCAAGAAAAAAATTGAAATAAAGTCAAGTTAAAGTGCATGGTTGCAGAGAGAAAACAAAATTCCAACTGGAAAAGCAATAAAATAATTCAAGATGGCCACAAAGACCTGTTTCCAAAGATTGGTAAGCAACATTTGGTACCGAAGCAGCACGGAATCCCCTAGTAAAAGGCGAGGGGATTGTCTGTTTGACGCTTCGGCTGTTGCCACTTTCAGTAGTATCATGGACCACTATGCCTATATGGGCTTTTGCTTTTTGTTCAGCATACGGGGTAGGCACGTGATGCCAGGCAGTGCCTTTTCGCTACAACTTCGTTGCGGTTCCCTCTCGCTGTCCGAGCCGTCCTTTACCGGCATTCGAGCGCCTGGCGAACCCGTTCGGATGAAATCAATTTTTGCACGTGGGACATCTAAGAATGTCGGAATTCGGCAACAGCATTCCAGCGTGAACTTTAACTTGAAACTTCCTCGTGTACCCCAGCCACTTAGGAGTTTACATACAAATGAGCGTGGAGGCTCTTTCGTTACCTCTTGAGAGCAAGGAAAAGCTTATCAAAGCGGCCATTGAAGGTCGGTGGACTTTTGATCAGTAACGATCACCTCACCTGAGATTCCTTTTATCTACCCTCCATTATAGCAAAAGAATTTGCATACAGTCGTTATTCTCATTTCCGTGTTGGTGCTGCACTTCTGGCTACAGACGGTACAATCGTCAAAGGTGCCAACATCGAGAATGCCTCTTATGGTACGGGAGCCATATCTCAGTCAATCATCCACGGTTGATCTCCAGATACATAGGCGGGACGATCTGCGCTGAGCGTACCGCAATCGTAAAAGCAGTTGTAAGTTACTTTGCCGATGTTCATGCTCTTTTCTACCTGATATTAACTACCATCAAATGCCAGAGCGAAGGCACACGGTCTTTTATCGCCATCGCCATCGTCTCGTACGTTGTTTCTTTCCTCTTTTGATAAAAGCCGTTTGACTACCTATCTACCACTCCAGAGATGTCGCCGCTACCATCTCCCCATGCGGAATCTGCCGTCAAGTCTTACGCGAATTTTGCTCACTCAAGATGCCGGTCTTTCTTGTACCAGGTGATTACCCGCAGCCATCGAAAGGAGGAGTGTTAAAACCCGGTTATTCGGAGGGCGGGGTACGTGATACGACGCTTGGGGAGCTGCTTCCCGATAGCTTTGGACCGGAGGATCTGGAACAGCCACGAACCAAGTCGCAAGAGGTCGTAATTCAAGACTAATCTTTGTGTATTTGTATGTTCTGCAAACGTGAGGTTTCGTATCAAAATTATTGTACAAAGGGCCATCATGAGGTTTCCCGGCTGCATTTGTTGATGCTATCATTATACATCCTCTACTGTTCAATCTCCCTGATGATGGCCTCAAAACAAATTGCTGGAATAACCCTCTAGATCGCCTGAGCGCCCTAAAAGATTGTCCCTGCGACCTTTTCTATTTCCGATGATGCGTTAGCGTCGAAGCAACGGCTATCTAACTAAAATGTAACTAAAACTATCGTAGAAAAATGTGAATATTATAAATTATAAAATTACAAAATGATACAACACAAAACCTATCAGGGAGAGGAGGGAGGGTGATCAAAAAAGTACGACTAAAAGGCACTGAAATTAAATCTAATGAAAACCGAACTTAATGTGAGCGAGCCATGATAAGCATGTCCAATGCTATCAGCTTACAATGCAAATGAAACTTGCACAAGAAATGATGTTATTGAGAGCAAGTTCAAAATTTTGTGTCAGCACATAAGTGATGCTCTTAAAAATGATAAGAAAAGATGCGAAGTCCTACTTTGGAGAGTAGTGTATAGAATGATTCAGAAATTTTGATTTAGAGAGTTAAACACTACTCTGCAAAGGACTAGTGAGCAAGTGTGAAAATGAGAGAGCAACAAGGGCTCACCTGTGCAAGATACAAGTAGCGGTGAGAGTGCAAAAATGCACAAAAAGAATTGAGAGACATCTTAGCCCTACTGTTCTCAATTCAGCATCTGCCACATCAATGGCACTGAACCAAAAGTCTGCAAGAAGAAATGACATAAATGATGTGCAAGTGTAAGCTTATTGTGCAGAGGCCTTCAAAAATGCTCCTTACCCCTGGAACCCACATTTACAATGACCTCTACTGTTAAATCTCCCTGGTGATGGCCTCAAAAAAATCACTAGAATAACCCTCTAGACTGCCTGAGTGCCCTAAAAGATTGTTTCTGTGACTTTTTCTATTTCTGATGATGTGTTGAAGCATTGAAGCAAAGGCTATAATGACCTGAATAAGTGTGAAAAGGGGATGGTGGAGGTGAAAAGATGTTGTGAGAAGCTGAAGAGAGTATGAGGTGAAAGGTTTTATCATGTGTATTTCTTCAAGACCACTAGTTGAATCACCATCCTCATGCAAGGATTTTCTCTGATGTATGTTTTCCAAGCTGATGATGACCATCTGCCTAAAGCCATAATAATGTCTTCTGACATACCCAATGATGTGTAATGAGTTGCTCCCCCTGCCTGAGCTGAGTGACCCCCATAAGATCTATCAACAAACAAAAAAAGGTTTAATTCAAACTATGATCTTGTTGGAATAGATTTATCTTTGCATATGAACAATGCTCAACATAATCCATGTATTTTCTCTTCTACATGAGTATATTCATTAAGTAATAAGACCAGGTTGGCAACTTCTTAATGAGTGAACAGAATGTCTTGTGCCATGATAAAAAGGATTGGCCTTGTGATATGGAAGATGATAACCAGCATAATCCTTGTGAAAAATGTAGAGATGATTGTTTTATAATTTTGTGCCAATCTAATGACAATTTTGACTTTTGAACCAATTCACCTGAACAATGACATGCATAAAAGCAGCAAAACATAATTGTTGCAAAAAGGAGATAATCATAACATCTAGTTTGTCTTGCTGCTTTCACAAATGCCTTGAGATGGGAAGTACAAAGTGGTAATTTTTGATGAATAGGATCAGCATGCACTTTTTTAACACCATGAATTGTTGCTTGAACTAATGGACTTGACCTGTTAGAATTGAAATCTGGATATATATCTTTGAGAAAGTGATGAAGATCTGTGAGATATTTTAGTCCTGATGAAATATACTTGGAAGTATAAGCAATGTATCAAGAAAGAGTTTGAGATGTCAGTTTTATAGACAAGTTATGATTAATGCAGAACTTTATGTAATCTCTAGCTTTGGTTGCATAACCTTTAGCTGTTAACTTTTTAATTGCATTCACTTGAAGGTGCCTTGCAAGGTTATCAAGATCTTTTAAATCCATGGGAGGGCAGACTGCTGATGATAACAGACCACCCAATGCACTCAAAAGCACTCCTTCCATTGTGCTGGAAATAAATTTCAAGGAGGTTTGAATGTATGGATGTGGTCAGCAGGAAATTTCCTTCTATATTCTTCAATTAATAAACATGAAAGGAGATTGGCCTTGATATTGTCTTTTCCTGCAATATAGCAAACTCTGAAGTAGATTCCAGTCCGAATGATTATACCAGCCACTGCCCTTACGACCAAATTATAAAGTAATTGAAATGCCCCAAGTGTGTTGAATACTGCAACTGAATCAAGACTGTCTGTAAAAAGCAGTAGTTGGCAAGGTGGATGATCAAAAGTTGTGATTTGATGAATTGCTGAGAGGTAGGATTGAGCATGAGACTGAGCAATTATCTTGACAAAAATGTTGAAGAATTGGGACGTTGACGTGATTGGTGAAAGAGGAACTTGAGGGAATGTCGCATTCAAAGAGGAAAGGGCTTTAAGGGATGTCGTGAAATGGAGAAAATGACGCGGAATTGAGTAGATGACGCAGTAAAAGGAAGCGGAAACAAGAAGTACAAGATTTTGGAACCGACTGACAATTGACGTATCTCAAAAAAGGGAAAAAGAAAAGCAAGAAATATTACAAAAGACGAGGAGGGAAAGGTATAAAAGGACTGAGAAGGCATTGTATTAGGATAACTTACCCTACGAATCAAACGTTCACTTCTAAACCCGCCGAGTAAGAAACCCTTGTGTCCCTAACGATCTCATCTTCTCGTCTTTCTCGCGGTCTCGTTTGACTGATCATCTCGTGTCTGGATTATTTCAAGGTCTCGTCTAGCTGTTTGTCTCATTTAAACAACACGTCCGTGTGTCTAGTGATCTCCGTGTGCCCCTCGTGTCTAGTGTGTCCCATAAATATCGCGCGTCTTGTGAACTCTACCAGGATCTGTTCGGTCGAAATTCTGGCCTGAGTATTACCTTATCAGCACCAGAACTTAAAGTTCGCTTTCTACTTGCCTCGTCGACTCATCATATTGAAATCTCCATGTGTCCCTCGTGTATATCGGACTTCTTGCCTTAATCACCTTATCAGTACAAAAATTTCGAGTACTCTAGACGGCTCGCTTTCGACTTGCCTCGTTGACTCGTCTTACTGAAATCCTAGATCATCTCGCGTCTCGGTAGCCTTGGAGTCGCGTCAATTGTGATCGAGTCTATCTCACAAATTCGGCTCTGCTTCGTTTATTTGTCTAGGATTCTTTGACTATTTATTCTAATCACTTTCAACAAATTATACTGACCGTCGTCCCTTTTATCCTACTGGAGACGCCGACTTCTCGTATCGACTGTCGCAAAACATTCCATCCGTATCGCGTTATCGACCCCTTAGACCTTAACCCCGTCTCTCCGTGGGAGAACCCACCCAACCGAATCCCTCAGTACTTGGACAAACTCAGTCGATCGAGTCCCCGCTCGATCGTCTTTCCCCCAACTTATCGTGTGTAGTGGGAGATATTGATATCTATTTCGATAATATTAAGGTCACAACAGGAACAGCACGAAAACACTTGTCACACTGACTGGCTTCCGAGGTCCGAACAATTGGACACAAATGTTGGACAATTTCCATGTCAACAACAATCATAGTTCTCTCTTCTTCATCTTGAATTCACGGCCTGAGTCACCCTTCAATGCACAAGTATGCCACCTGGGACGCCATTCAACTCATTTGTACTTCCATATCGCATTCGGGTCGATAATTTTACTTCAAACATAGGAGATAATTCACCAGCTCTACATCTGCTCTCACATACTCATTCCGACCACACTGTTGGTCTTTCAGCTCAGTCGTTCGGATATAAAGTCATATGCTCGCGAGATGCGAAGGAGATGCTTCTGCGATATGAAGTATGCTCAGAGAGGGAGTTACATGATCAAAACTATAGAGCACAAAGAATCAGGACTTTCGCGCATTTGAAAGTAGATCCCACACTAGGACCAGACGGAACAGTCACTCACTCATGCACGCGTGATCTCCTTGTGGGCCTTGGATTCTTCATGCCTTTCTTGATTTCGTCTGATCACGTCTACTCACTTCATCAGGAAACTCTTCCACTGCATACGCCTACAAAATATGAACTTTCGCGCAAAGAGTCTGTCACAATTACTTTGCTCGATGCAAATCACTGTCCCGGAGCTGTTATGTCAGTATTCAGCCTGTCAACGGATGGATTGATCTTCCATTTTCATTAGGTTTCTGATCGAAGGTCCTCAAGGCGCAATACTTCACACAGGAGACTTCAGAGCGGAACCGTGGTTCTTGGAAAGCGTGATACGGAATCCTTTTCTGCAACCTTATCTTGCTTCCCCGACTCAGAATAATAGTCAACCGATTACCAGGACGTTGAAAGCCATCTATCTCGACACCGCCAGCGTTTTATCAGAACTATCTGTTCCGACAAAAGTATCTTGTCAACATCTTTGTGTATCTCCCTGCTTTGTTTCTGATATTTGTATAGATTAAGGCGACGTCTGGCTTGACTGAATTGATGAAAATGTTCCCAGATACCGTATATTTTTTCATTAATACGTGGACATGGGGTTACGAAGACGTTCTCAAAGCTATATCTTGTGCATTCAACAGTCCAGTTCGTTGACTATCCAAGCTACTTATATGTTTCCTGAGTAGACTTTAAACTCCAGATCCATGTCGACAGGTACAAGTACTCGGTGTACGCCCACACGTCTGACCCCTTTCTACGTTGTATCATTACTCAGAATCCCTCTTGTACCCGTTTTCATGCTTGTGAACGGTTCCACCGATGCGAATATGTGGCTATCGACGATGAATCCTGGAAATCACAATGCAACACCACGAGCCACCTGGGAAAACGAGTCGTATATGTTAACCCTGTAAATATGGGAAATCAGAGCTGGGATTTGTATATCAGGGAAACGATGGACCGCCTATCAAAAGGCGAGGAGATTAGTAACCTGGTATGAATCTGGCAATTCTGATTGAAAGAATCTTATGACAACTTTAACATAGCTCGTACCTTTGGTACGACACTCTCCGCTCGAGGAGCTTCGTAAATTCGTTGCCTTGTTCCGGCCTCATCGCATAATTCCCAACACACTTGACCAACATCTGCGTGGTTTCGACTGGGCTGCGATTAACTGCATGTTTGCCAATTGCCTTCATCCTGACCCTAGTGCAGCTGACTTACCCGCTGTCGAGCTTGACCTAATCAGCTTTGCCAAGGATACAATAGATGAAGACGTGTATATGAAGAATCTCGTCGGGGAAGGCGCAAGTGCAGCTGCTGAACGATGGGCGGAGAAGTATCATTTCCGTAAGAAACTCGACATCCTGAGCCAGTACTTAGAACGTGATATCTACGACAAGATGGCCCGTACCTTCGGTCTGCCCTGTAGGCCTATCCGGTCACCGTCTCCAAAGGTTGCTGTCCCTTCTCTACCGAGGAAAAAGGAGAAAGAGAGGGCCATTGATAGTGAGGACGAGACAGACAGTGACGATGAGCGAGGGAAGACGGCGCACCAGTTGTTCGCAAGCATTGCTGGGATTGAAGGGAGCACGAAGGATATTTGGTGGGTTTCGTCACCGATACTGTCCCAAGATGAAAGAAATCAGTCTGGTACTTCACAATCTCTGCACACAGATAAAGATAATGCTTCTCCAAAGGATAATCAACCTGGATCATCTGTTCCTTGGACATCACGTCTGACACCTCGGTCGTCACCTGTACGACCAAAGAAACGGCCAGCTGCCCCAGTCATTCAGAACGTGATTCTGAATAAAAGACGGGGTAATAATGATCATGGCTTTCCTCATACGTCTACACCTCACCTTGATGATAAACGTCTGGAAGGACACAATCTCGCTTCACCGATCGTTCTTTCGTCTTCTCCTGTCGGACCTCCGATGTTCGTGACGGAACGCACCCGAACATACGTCAAACAAGGAGACGCAATCGCTGCGCCTACGAAATCTTCAACTCGTCGACTCCCTCCTTCCTCGCCTCACCTCTACTTCTCATCTTCATCTCCCCTCGCGGAAGTTAACAACGTTACTGAGAATCAGGAGGGATCACCAATCCTGAATTGCGATAATCTATCAAATATCAAGCTCATAGGAATTTCATGCCCTTCAGTGAAGGTTAGACATCACAAGAGAGAGAAAGACCACACCGATCCAAAAACTGCCGAGTCGTCCGGCAAGCGCCATACCCCCTATAGATCCCCGCAGCCTAGCGCTCCTTCCCGCAAACGACACAAAGACCGGAGTTTCAAACTCAACGATGGAATCACTAATCGTGCTTCCATTTCGCATCATGTAAACTCATCCCCCAGCCGTCGTAGCCCCAGCCGTCATAGTCAAATTCGAAAACAACGGCTGCGCATTGCCGAACGGCTCGTGGAGGCGCGTCCAGATCTTGTAAATCCTCTTTACGCCATGAAGCGCACTAGGCTGCTTGCTCGTTCGGTTGGCAGTCCCAGTTTTCAACTTCACCCTGATGCGATATCTGTGCAAGACGAGTCGCAAATCAGCATTAAGGGTAGATATGTGGCGTCATTCGAGACTGTTGACGATGACGATGGGGGAATGAATTGGGATCGGAGTAGGGAACTTGCGGCAGCTCTGAAAGCCGATGTTTCAAAGGGCAAGCGACTCATTTTACCCGCCTTAGCTTGCGTGGAAAGCCAGAACGACTAGTTTGTTTTGACTTTTTCTGCTTAGGATTAGACTTTCTCCGTGTACTGTACAAGTTGTACTCTTGTATGTATACATTTATGTAACACAAACGCCCGACAAGAACTGCACATGATGCATTATGTCAATATAGTTAGTCCGATAGATCTAGATTTGGACACGCCACACGACGTTACCATACTGGGTCTGTCTCTGGTGCTTTGTCAAAGCAGACAGTCAATTGGTAGTCGCCCACGCGTCTTGCCCAGCGGTAGATCTTGAGTCTATCACCCATCGCCTTCTCACCTTCTCGATAGACCTACGTATCTTCCGATTTGAGCCAAGTAAACTGGAAACTTTTTTGTCTGTCGTAGAGAAGCATCGAGGAATCCATCCCAGATTGGAAGAGTGATATTTGTAATTTGATGAGGAAAGCCTTGTCGCCATGCATGTTCGGTGGCGGGGCGCCTCGATCTTCTGCTGATTCAAACTGAGCCCGGATGTCTTGTATAGAATCAAAGCGGTTGATAACTGCACGATGCATATGGCCAAATGTGTTATCGTGGCTGAAGGTGAGAGTGTGCCATGTTCCACCTTTGAGCGAGCGACAGAGTTTCTTGTGGTTGGGCCAGTCCTCTCGTTGGCACTCTAGCGAATCAATCAGAGTGAAATATTCATCTTAGGGCGTGCACGCACCCTTGCCACAATAAGATACACTGAGGCATTGTGTGCACCTACTCTTCATCTTCTTCCCGCATAATTCACATCCAGGCATGCTATTCAGTCTTCCTAAGTCCCTCATATTGAGTGGTCCAAGGGGGATAATAAACGTGAGACGGTGCTCTGCTTCCTCTTTCTGGCGACGGGGGTTGTAATCGGACGAGAGACGTTTGGAATTCATCGCAAAGAGCTTCAGAAGATACTTGCGCTCTAAATGGGTCGTCCACACCGCAACGACAGGATGCAGTCCGAATAATTGTCTAAGATGGTCGCTCATTTCAACGCCGCTCGGAGAGTGTACCACTTTGTATAGTAAAGAAAACACAGGTACATCTGTTTCCGACTCAGAAGAGAGAAAGCCAGATGAAACCAGTTGAAGTCGTTGTACTTCTACGATCTGAATGAATTAGAATTTGATTTGCACCAAAGAATTGGTGATATCAACAATTCCTTACCCGAACAATAACACACCAACTCGACGCTTTGTCGGTCAAAGCAAAAGAATCATGTTTTTGGTCCCAATGAGTCGCGAACCCCATAAGAACCTGTCTGACCTCCATAAAAGTATCCTCTTCGGAGGTCGAAGTTGGAGGAGCCACCCGGTTCCGACCATTTATCATATTATCATATGCTTCAGCGACATTTATTCGCTTGACGGCCTCAAGCAGTGATTTTGAAGAGTCCCATTTTGACAACGTTGATGGGCTGACTGGAGTTATGGGCGCCAGTTGCTCGTTATACCTCTGTGCTGCGTCCATAGTTTGAGTGAGGCGTTTGAGTAGGTCATCGTCAGATATTTTGGTCTTTTTCTGGAGCTTTACCCCCATGCAATCAAGAAGGACGAGAATCTCGGGGCGGGAAAGCTCGATAGTATTCATGTATCACAAAAATTCTGGGACACGTTTCGGGGACGAGTGAAAATGAGAGAAGCCAAAGCCTAAGTTTGACTGTTGATGACATAATGTTTTTGTGGCCATTTCTCGTCAAGTCGTAAGTAAACGCAACTACTAAGACCTGAAATCACGGTGGGTTTATTGTAATGTAATCAACTGACAACGATAAACAGAAAATCCTGTTCAAATCCTGTTCATTACGCACTTTTTCTTTGACAGGGCCAGAGCGCTTAATAAATGTATTGATGGGGTAAGTAGATCAGGGTTTGTCAGCATTTGTCAGGATTGTGTACAAGGAAATTACGATGCCATCAGAAATTAGCTACGGGATTAGTAGTCGGTTGATGTCGCCAATTCCGCTGAATAAAAGGGAAGTTGTTGTTTGATTCGGTGGTCTCCACTTGTGATTCCACCACCATCATCTTTCTCAATGGCCAAACGTAACATCATCATCGTTGGCGGTGGATCGGCTGGTGTTAATGCTGCCAGAGTCCTGTCGAAAAATCTGGATTCGTCTCAGTACCAGCTCATCCTCATTAACCCCTTGCCCTACCGCATATGGCTTGTTGCCACTCTTCGCCTGGCCGTGACTCGGGACAGGAATCTTCAGAACAACATCTTCCTACCTTACGACAAAGTTTTTATCGATGGAAACGGCAAATTTGTCGAGGGCAAGGTTGTGTCTTTTACGAACTCAAAAGAGGGTGGCAGCGTCACCCTTGAGTCGGGCGAGAAAATTGAGTAAGTGGCATTCATGAAAACTTCCATGTTCAAATGAATACGAAAATTTGTCCAGCTATCACGTCCTCCTTCTCTCTCAGGGTGCCAATTGGAGTGGACCCCCTGGCTTCCCGCACAATACTACTGGTGTCACAGAGCACCTCAGCACTCTCCATAACAAGCTGGCCAAAGCAAAACACATTGTCCTTGCTGGAGGAGGTGCAGTTGGGATCGGTTAGTCCCTAGTCAATTCCGCTCCTGTGCTCTTTGGCTAAGCAAAGCATCAGAATTGGCTGGTGAGCTCAAGGACCAATGGCCTGTGAGTTCACATTACGTTTTATGTTACTCAATCCGCATGACTGGCACACTAACTGCGTTTTAGGACAAGAGAGTTACCGTTGTTCACGGTGACAAGCTCCTTCTAAACCCGGCATACCCTGACAAGGTCAGGAAAGCTGCTGCTGCCTCACTCACTGCTCGTGGTATCGAATTGTTGCTGGATCATTTTGTCAATGAGTCGGAGACCAAGGAAGTTCAGGGCATTACTACTACTTCCGGCAAGGAGATCCAGACTGCAGATCTCGTGGTATGAGGATTTATTATCTGTGACATAGCTGGATATTCAAGAGTCTTACAGGTTCAAACCCGCGGTCCTCGTCCGAATACCGCGTTTGTCTCCGAAGCTCTTGGAGATTCAGCTCTTTCATCGCTCGGATTAATCAGAGTCCGCCCCACATTGCAGCTGGCTGAACACGACAACATTTTTGCTGCCGGTGACGTTATAGACTGGAAGGAGCAGAAACAAGCTGCCAAATCCGGCGGCCACGGCAAGTTGGTTGCTAGTAATATCCAAGCCTTCCTCAATGGGACTTCGATGAAGCCTTACAAAGGAGCTGTCGAAATTATTGTCATCACAAATGGAAAGGTGAGGTTTGGATTCTTTGCTTGGCAAAAGAGCGATATTGATAACCTACTTCAGAACTCTGGTTTGGGATACTTTGACATTCTGTGGGGCATCACTTTCGGTGGCTTTTTTGCCAAGCTTTTGAAGTCTCAGGGTCTGCTTGTGTCTATGTTCAAGGGTGAACAAGGCTATTAAATTCATCCAGTGCCAGTGGACTACGTTTAAATGACATTGATTAGATACATACCTATTCTATTACTTCTTTCTTAGTCGGCGTGCTTTGATCATCATATCGTAGATTTCTTCTGACGTTTCATGTCCATGTTTTGTCTGTAACGTACAATACCACACATATCATTTCACAATCTAGCTTCTTGCAACATGGATGTAACAGGCACACCGAGGTATACCTCGAGATTCAAGCTTCCGACGCGGTTATCCAACTACTGGAACACGGAAAATATGACATTGATTTGAGCGTTGTCTCCGAGATTGAAGAGGCCCTTTTAAAAATAACGGAGCACGGTCATTACATCAATTAATGTGAAGCGTATATTACCCTGTCCACGACCGCCATCCAGATTCCCCGAGGATATGTTCGACAGTAGCCATCTTGTGTTACTTAAATCCAATCGCCGCGCTTAAACATCAGACTGTAATCCTAGGATTACGACTTTCTCTTACGGTACTGTACAAATTTGGACTGCATTTTACTTCCGCCTTGTACTTTTTGATCGGATTCCTGCTTTTTCCCCCGAACACTCTCCTCTGTACATGCGCGTATTCCTACTCGCTCAGAATATAGCGAGGTCTTGTTTTCTGTTGCTGTGTTCTACAGGCTAATATTTCCCTCCATCATTATCCTTAGTGACAACCATCTCAGCGGATTGGGATGGAAAACTCTTCATAAACCAACAAAAAATTAGTCCTTTTTGTCTTTTGCGCTTGTTCCTTTTGTTCCTCAATAGGTGAAATCAATAGAACCAAATATTATCTAACTTATTTTCCAATTGGAGAATAATCAACTTCGAATATATCTGTGTCGTTGTTACTGTTGAGGATTGACACGCTAGATAGAACGAAATGTACTAAGTAAGGGAATGCAAGTCTTCATGTAATTGTTCAGTAAAATAATGTTGGAACATAACCAATGTGATAACAAACTGAGCCAAGAAAATCACATAAGTAAAGGCAGTGCAGCCACCAACATGTGATAACCTCTCCATAGTCATATGTGGTTGTATTCACCTCTTTGACACTCCCCACTTGTATTGAGGCATAAGCCCATTGCCTTGATGAATTTCCAGTGTTTGTCTTATGATGGAGCCTTTGTAAATATGTCTGCAACCATGTCCTCTGTAAGGTTATTGTCAGTGATTTGCAACATGACATGACAGGAACTCTAGAATGAGATGTATTCTTTGTATAATGTAATGAGAACAGGTACATTGTACATACCTAAAATGAGATGGATCAAACTAAGGAAAGGTAATCTATGAGGACTGATACTATTGTAGGTGGTCACATGTGTATCATGGCACCAGATCCCTCCCTCTTAGGGCAAAAGAAGCTAGGAAGTGGGAAAAAAAGCTTCCATTCCAGGCATTGCTCATGCTGCCAATATCTCAGGTGCCTTCTCTGCCATGATGACGCTTCCCCCAAGTCCTCTTGTTTTCCCTGAACTCCTGGATCACTTCCACCACATGAGGCATGTCATATTATTTGAGCCACTCATCCTCACTTTCATTGTAGCCCTTCCACCACACTAAAAACTCCACAACTCCCCCCCTAGTCTGTCATTCCTTAAGTATACACTCAATTTTGACCTCATCTCCTGTCTTTAACTGGATTGGCAGTGGTGATTCCTGTCAATGGCCCAGGATTGTGTCCTCTCACACTGGAATGAGGCAAGAGACATGAAAGATGTCATGAATGGACCACCCATCAGGCAGTGCTACCTGGTAAGCAGTGTCTGATATCTTCTGAGATATCCTGAAGGGACCAAAATGCTGGAAATCCAACTTGTGGTTAGGCTTGTTGGAACATAGGTCCACATGCTCCAGGAAGACACAGTCCCCTGCCATATAGTCTGGGGCTTCATCCACCCACACATTGTGGAACCTCTTCATTCTCTCTGCTGCCAGCTCCAGCAACCCCTTCAGCTCTTCTTGGATCTTGTGGATCTTGTCTAACTGTGCATCTGCCTTGGGTATTGATTGGGAGTTCACTAAGTCAATGGAGAATGTGGGATTATAAGCATATTCAGCATAAAACGGCAACATCCCTATCAAGGCATTGACATAGTTGTTATAGGCAAACTCAGTGAACAGAAGCCATTTCAC
>QLON01002721.1:0-15423 GCA_003313675.1 Termitomyces heimii
GGAAGTCGCAGGCGTTGTCATTCGCCATTACAATTGATAGAGCATGTACTTCATGCTGGACATAAACAAGTCCTGTGTCTTTGACTAAGCCTTTGTGTATATATATATAACTATATGGCCAGCATGGTCTGCTATAATGCGGCAGATCCACTGTGATGTACCATATAACATAATATGGCAGGAGAACTCCTTCAATGTGGTCACAAGTACATATTTCCCTTTCACCCCAACAGATCTCAACACTTTTTGTGAATGTGATGAGTGTGATATCTATGAAAGATGATTGTGTTGTCTCTTTGATCATGTGCTTATGGTGCCTTGGCCACAGATCTCAACACTTTTTCAATATTCACATTTCCTCTCATTATTAACAACACCTATATATACTTGACTGCCTTAGACAAACCTCAGGTCACTTATACCGGACTGAGGCGTGAGGTAATGGTGTTCATCACACAAACTGACTGCACCCATAGAATAAACCTATAACTGTTCTTAAGTACTGTCTAATATAGTCACTTATACTGGACTGAGGGAGTAAACTTATAACTGTCCTTAAGGTCTGATTTCTAATGTACTGCTACTAATCTACTATGTCAATCTAAGAAGCAGGGCATCATATTTGTACTTAATGATGTGCAAGCTTGGCTTCAAGCCGTAACATTGCTAGAGGGCAGGTTATGTGTTCCTGCTGGAATATCATGAAAATATTGTGATAACAAAAATGCTAAGATATATTCCTGAGGTATGGTATTCTTCATTAATGTCATCTTCTCCATGCAAAATGTAAGTGTAATTTCACAAAGCTGTCATGTATTGCAAGGATTGTTATCTTATACCAGCAAATCCCATATTGCCTTCCTTTTTCCCCGATTAGGTTCCATGCTAAGTATAGATAATTTTGAATGGTATTCTTTACTCAGAATGAGTCGAAAATGAGCGTGAAGTCACATTGAGACGATGACCCTCTCATTCAACTCATATATTATAGTTATGGTGCATTATGATTTCCTTTACATACCTATATTTTTTAAATGACTTTTTGAGTGGAATGTGTCTTGCTCCCTCTGAACTGAGTGGAAAGTATGATCATGGTCAGAACGATGGAGTCAATAAGGTTTCAATGAAGGAGCTGGAAGCTCCAAGGCACAACTCAATAAAGGTTTCGCTTTTGCTGTAAAATTCAGCCGATTAAATCAGGTGACTCGGACAAAAACATACAGAACAATAATTCAATCTTCTTAATCAGACTCTTTGTTCACACAAGGAGGTGCATATTACGAGACAGTTATTCAGCGGTAAACATCATTCTTCCATTCCCACAGATTTCTATTGTCTCTCCGGGGATAGATCTCTCTTTTGACTCTATTCTCCCAAGAGAAGTCACTATCCCTTACGTAATGCTGACGGTTCTTCGACTTAGCTTATTGTCAGTATTGTAATGTACATCTATCATTGCGTCTGGTATGAATCGACGCTACACGCAGCCTGCCTTACGGCGGACCGGAACTATCTACAGACAGACAATAAGTGTCTCACCATATAAGAGATGTTGAGGGATCCTGTGTCCAACAGTGTTTACCACAAGCACCTCTCGTCAGTCCAAGCACATCACTCAGTCGCTCTCCACTCAAGTATATCATGGACTCTTTCACAACGCTCTCTGCTCTCTTTGTCTCGGAACACGTTGAGGACACTACCTCGTCGGTATCCCCCGTGGACGAAGAAGCAGCAAGCTGGAGTTCGAATCAGCAGAGCTACTGCGTAATTGCGTAGGCTCTCGTTTCTTGCCTCTCCCACAGTAAAGCTGTACTCAACGTAAGTCGGCCTCTGCCCACACCGCTTGCTCATCAGCCTGACCTCTTTTTAGCATTGTGAAGATACCTTCAACTACCCCATTGTATGCATTGCACCTTCGAAGCCCCTCCCCTCCCCCCTGCATGCCCACTCTCTAATTCAATCGACCTTCATTTTTCACCATTTACCATTCGCAATTGCGCACGCACATACCGCAGCACTCTACGCCGATAATCATCGTCTCCGTATGCAGTACCGTCTTCATTTAGTATTGGAGGTTAGAGGTCAATGGGCATCATTTCTATATTTAAGCTTTTATTTTGCTTATCTTCGTATTACCTTGCAATATCACCATTTGGGATACTTATAGTTTAGGCCGCGGTTTTTTTTAATCATGCGACCTTACAAGTTACAAAATGAAACAATATACATAAAAGCTAAAAGCTCTTGATAACAAGTTGCAGGATGAGAAAGCCACCGGATTGGGTCGCAACGTGGAAGTAAATATGGAAGCAGACCGATTTATGTAAAGTCACGTGTTGGGTGTCGCGGTACACACGTGACTGCGCCCCATATCCTGTAGTCAGTAGTGTTACATTTTCCTTGTCTTAGTCCATTCTGTTCTCAGATATGTTATATTCATGATTACCTACAATTTACCATAATATATTCTGTTTTCAGTGCTATTGATGCTCTGCATTGCAACCCACTGTCCATAGCCTTACACTTGGACTAAGATAGTAATAAATTTTTCTTCTGATTTCTACATTGACAGAGCACAAGAACATGGTGGCAACAGACCCAATGGCTGATAGGATTGTGGCAAGGGTTTTTCAAGCCATTCAATTGCAAATGACAATACATGCAAGCTAAGATGATGTATTGATGGCTGTACTTGTGTACATTCTGCAACTGGAGCAAACCATTCAGCAGCTTGAGCAGAACATGAAGATTCAACTCAACACATGCCACATGCAGCAGGTGCCACAAGCCTGAGGATTAAATCACCCAAGGTGTACAATGGCAAACAAAGCAGCTGGCAGATCAGTTTGCTGAGCAAGTAGTCATTGTGGCAGAATTTGAGTTCTTCAAAGACAATAAGCACAAAACTTTATGGGTGCAGTCATATCTTACATGGTCAGTGCACCAGTAGTCTTCCATTATTACTACAGCTTGAACAACCTAGAACTAAATTCTTAGTGTTTCTGTTAAGAAGCCTGGCTTGCAAACTTCAAAGCCACCTATATATGCAATCAGATTCAGAATGCATTGAGCTGGATTGTGCAGCTTCTGCAGAGTTCAAAATTGATTACTGACTACTGTATAGCCTTCTTTGAGTTGAAGTAGAGGCTGCAGTATGCAGATATAGAAAACAAGTTACATTAAGAATTGGTTTGGGAATATGGCAGTGAGCAATTTAGAAAGCTGGGAATGTGGATGAGAAGTTATAAAGTCTCTGCAGAAATGTGCAGAATAGAGAAATTACTTGGGATGAGAACTGCATGAATTTAATGAGCTCATCCAGCTCCTAGCATATGCAAATTGAACAAGTGGCCCATGAGTTGAGTAATTTGATGATATAGCTGAGTTTGGCACATGATAGACACACTTCCAACAGGATGAAACCCCAAGTGAGAGCATGGTGCACTATATCAAGGGAAGAGCTTGGAGAGAAGATTGCCAGAAAATTATTAAGGTAATGATGTAGTCAAGCTAGAATATTGTTCTGCATAATCCAGTGCAGGGACTGAGTGAAGAGGTTGAAAATGTATGAGGCTGAGCAGCAGCCAAAGCATAAAACTATGTCATAATAGAGTTTTTTCCTCCAAGTAAAGCCAAGTAATGGCCAATCTTCAGCCTGTATTGAAATATGATAAAATGCAGATTTGAGGTCCAGTTTGATTATGAGAGACTCTAGCCCTAATAATGCAAGATATGTAATGGTCCAATTGACTATATCATACTTGATGCTGGCCTCTTCATTGGAAATGCCATCATTGACCAATGTGCTCTTAGGCTATAAAATGTGGTAGTTATAGCAGACTTTCTGTGAGTGGTGGTGTAGAGAATGGGCCTGCATATATGCCTGTTAGCAACTTGAGCAGCAATGTGAGCAAATAAGCTGTTGGTAACAGAAGAGTTGCTGAAGGCTGACTTGAGACTTAAGTATGATTGGGACTTAGAGCAGTTACCCTTAAATTCAATTCTGGCACTATGATATATTGTTTGAATAATTGTAAATATAATAGCTTGATCAGGGTAGTTATATAAATAATATGCCCAGGCCTCTTCATTGAGGCTAGATGAGATGCAAGAAATGTGAGATGTGTTGGTGAGAGAGGCATTGGCATGTGGTTGCTATATTAGGATAAGGAGGCAGTAGGAGAAGATTTGGAGTAAGATTCTAGTATATATATATATGTTTACTAAGCAAGTCAGTGGCTGGAATTTTCTAGCTGGAATAGTCTCTTACAATCATTTTTAATTGATGTTAGTTAAAGGAAACTGAGTAATATTGAAAAATAGCTAACTATTCATATTCTGCAATGAGCTTAATGAGGTGGGCAGTATACTTGTAAAATACAAATGGGACTGTGTTGCATTTGGGAAGGTAAAAGCCTAGCATATTGAAGTAGCATTGAAGTGGAACAATAATAGAAAAGGGGTTCTTGTATTTCTTTGCAGCTCAATTAATGATTTTGAACTGATTGATAGCCTTATTAAATGTGTATATGACTTTTTTATCTCAATTTATGGGATACAGTTTGTGGAGGTCAGCCACTTTGAATTTATGCATTATGATTGCCATAATAACTGCTGCTTTGACATTGAAAATATGTGCACAAAGGGAAGTGAGAGCAGTAATAAAGGTACTATTTGCTGCTATTGCTGTGATGGGTGGCACAATCTCTATAAAGGTTATATTGAGCATTATATTGATCTAGTGACCAATTTGGTGAGATTAGTCATAGATGTGCTCAGCAAGTTGAACATGATGTTGATAAAGACTACAGATGCTGAATTAGTTATAGATATAGCAGGGTTTAAAATAGATAATGGGGAAGCACATAAAAAATGACTGTTAAAAGTACAAGAAGGCAATGTAAGGTTATTCATTGAGGTATTACTCATGCACTATTAACCAGGTGGCAATAAATTAGATGCAAACACATGTTTGTATGATTTAAGTCTAATTCAACAGATTTGCAAGTGCAGTATAAGATGATGTAGATAAAGAAGAATAAAAACCTACCTATAAGTGCAATGTAAGATAATGAGTGTTATGAATGTGCTTGCAGGTTTTTATAAGTTGTGAATAATGGAACAAAGTGGAAAAGACAAAGAGGGCAATAAGATAAAAGAAATAAAAAATAAAGAGATTAAAATAAGATGAAAAAAATCTCAAATCAGGCCTACTACTTACTGAAACTCCATTTAAAGTCACTTTCAGTGTCTTAATTCATGGTGTTTGTTATAACCTCACCACACTCTTCTAGGTAAGGCCATACTAATCCCACTTTTTTCTCCTTCAATCTTTGATATCACTAATTTTATTGTTAAGATAACTAAATTCCCCTAAATAAGTCACACCACATCTACATTTTTGATTAACTTCTATGCCTTCTAAACTATTGCAAGATTACTTTTAATACTCCAAATGCTGCTTGTATAATTATCTTGCAAGACTTGTTTCCTGTATAATTGCCTGCTGCCCAATGTTATTGTTGCTTGATTACCTCTGGCATACAATTATTTCCAATGCTTAAAACATTCCTTAAGTACTTAAAGAGGCACCAGTAGTTAGTACAATAGTTTTAATATTGCTTATATTGCTTAATTTCTTGTTTAGTCTTTTTCATCTCTTTTTTTTTCTGTCTCTTGTCTTTATTACTTCTAAATCAATTTTATTTTACTTAATTTTGACTTTTTTCATCTTTACTTTATCTTGTCTTAACTTTTTAATTCTTTCTTACTCTTCTCAACTCTCTTAAGTTTCTTATTCATTCTATTCAAGCATTTCTTGACTTGACTCAATCCAACTCTTTGATTTACTCTAGTTTCTTTTTCTTTTCCCTATTTTCTTTAAAATCTTTTTTATTCTTCTTCATTTACTCTACTGTTTCTTCTATTTCTTTCTCTACACCTCATTTTTTCATTTATCTAACTTCTACTACTTTTTTATCAATTTTCTCTTACTTTATTTCAACTCTATCTATTTATCTCAATTCTATACTTCTTTCTTTCTTCTCTCTTACTATATACTTCTGTTTTGCCTTCTCTGTTTTTCTCTCTATATTTCTAATTTTCCTCATATTTACTATTTTCTAGTTCTTTTTTTTTATATATTTAATCCTTCAGTGCTAACCTTCAGCACTAATCCTTTATTTTTATATAAGTCTCCTTTTTTAGCAAAACTAAACTAGTAGGTCTGCTCAACAAAGTGAGTTTTCAGATTAGCAGAATCTGACATAATATTATGCCTTCCTCTACTCATTAAATCTTTTAAAAATATGGTAATTTATATGCAATTCACATGGGCCTTTATAGCCTACTCTGTTAATCAATATGATTAACCTATCTTTCACCATAATCTGATAATTTTCTTAATAATCTCCACAAACTCCACATTCTTAGTTACACCTACTAGTTAGCAGATTCAACTGAATATATTGCAGCTCCCTCAGTTAGCTAATGACTAAGGCTCAACTGATATACACTAGCTCTTTAATTTATGTCAGAACCTCTCACAAGGGCCTATAATGAAAAATCCCCAGTAAATCCTCTAGCTTCTTAGCCTGCTTCAGTGTAATTACAAGGCTATAGATATAGGCAGAAGGCTTCTCCTAGCTTCAGATGTGTTTTCTTGTTTGAAAGGCTAAAAAGAAGCTATAGCTGCTGATGCAGTCAGTTTTATAGGAGAGAGTTGCAAATATGTGAAAATATTATGGAGCTGCAATAGTAGAAGCAACTGAAGGCCTATATGCAATAGCACAACAAAATTTTAAGAGAACTCTATATCTTTGAATTGGAATTTTTTTAAAGAGCTCAGGCTCTTTTAAGAAGCCTGAGGCAGCTTATTACTATTGCCATTTCCAAAATTTAAATTGACCAAATTTTGATGTTTCACAAGCTTTAAGAGTAAGAAAACCTCTTACTTTAGATATTCTAGATTTTCAAAGATAATATAGCATTATAGGAGGAGTGGCACAATTTAGTTAAGAAGATTTATGTCTTTCTATTTTTAAATAAATTTGAGAATCTATTGAACCTAGCCTGCTTATTTCACATACAATGTTAGAGGCCCCCTAAGATGCTAAAGCCTATAGACAATCTTCTTCTAAGGCCTACTCAATGCTACTGTCAAAATTTGAATACAGCTTTAGCCCTTCTCTGAGACTCAACTTCATTGGCAGGCTATCTGACTAAGCATTTATTAGAGAACCACCCTTTTGGAGATTTCTTACCTTATATTTTCTTCCAACTTTTAGGCCTTTTTACTCTAATTTATTCACCTTCTATCATTTTTATCAAACTCCTCACTAGCTGAATTGTAAAAACAAACTTCCTTATTAGTTTGGAGCCTTTATTAAAGCTCTCATCAAAAGTGATTCAACTCATATAACTCTATAACCTAGTAGCTATGTGATTTGTAATATGACTATAACTGTGACATTAGTCACATCAGTCACACTGCATGACAACTGCATGACAATGTCACACTGTGACATCATGGCCAAATGTCACATGACTTGACCTTGGAATATTTTTTATCAACTAGCAGAGTAAATCCTTAAACTTATTCTCTTTAAATCTCTTTCTACCAGTTAATGCCTTATTATTTGTACTTATATTACATTTATTAATACATCTATGGATTTCCCTCTGCCAGCTATGTGACTAAGCAACAGCCTCCAGAGGTTGCCCTTACAGCATCTATTTATGAAGTAAGATTATTAATATGCCTCTAAGCCAACTCTGTTGCTAAGATTAATATCTTTTAAATGTGGGAATAAGTTCTGAAGAAGCTGCTAATGAGCACTATGCACTCCTGATCTTGAGGCTAAACTTAGTTTGAATAGCAGTGATGTAAAATTAGATTATTTGAATTAGCCTGAATAGAGGCAATCACAAATAAATCAACTTTTACTAAGTTTTGAAGCTAAATTACAATATAGTAGTAAGTAATAGAGTTTATTGGTTTTCAATTAATGCAACCTCAGTCACACCAAAAGAAGGTTCAAAAAGCATATTAAACTAATGACTTAAACTATACTATTGCCTTGAGCCTAAAATATCCACTCTTTAGAGATTCTGAGCATGGAAAATTAGT
Organism: Termitomyces heimii; assembly: GCA_003313675.1. Taxonomy (NCBI): domain Eukaryota; kingdom Fungi; phylum Basidiomycota; class Agaricomycetes; order Agaricales; family Lyophyllaceae; genus Termitomyces; species Termitomyces heimii. The sequence continues at coordinate 8,129 of QLON01002721.1, forward strand.
AACCTACTAAATGTCACAGAATCTCCCTTTATTTATATGATTTTCCTCCCTGTGATGCATAATATTTTCTGGTTATTCTGAGCTATTTTCTGGCTATTGAGCCTCTATTTTCTAGTTTTAAGAGACTTGGTATAAATTTTTTTAGCCAAGAAAGGATCTTTAAATATTTTCAGTGCTCCAACTCTGTAAATTGTCAATATCTCCTCCAGTTCTTTAACAAATGCCTTTGAATATTTTTCATCAAATGCAGATCAATTGGACTTTCCTAATAATATCAAATACAATAGAGTTTGGTAGCTATCTCACTAAGATATAAGCATTTTATCAAAGCCTGCTCAATTTTCCTCAGCAGCTAAATTTAGCTTTTCCTGTCAAATTGCTGATTCCTCTATTAGTTCACCACAGATTATCTTTAGACAACTTTCATTGTGTGTGAATTGATTAGGCAATTAAGACAATACCCAATATATTATACTTCTATTGAGATATATTTATTTTATTATCAAAGTATGTTGCTTTTCTTAAGATAAGTCACCTGATCTCTAGAAACCTGAGCATAGTCACATGATTATAGTTACATGGTTGATTTGGCTGTGCATTAGATTAAAATACTAATAAGCTGATTTTTTTATATTTAAGCCACTAATAAGGCTGATTTAATATAATTTGGAGAGGGCTTTTTAAGGCAGTTTTAGCTATGTCATTTGCCTATAGTTTTTGGCAGAACTACTTACAGTTTTCAGCAGAAGTTTATTTTATTCAGACTTTTTAATGATTCATAGCTTTATCTTGTCTCATTGTTAAAATAGATATATTAGCATTTCAGCTACACAGCTGACAAATTCAACACAGCCACAATTAAGAATCCTTAATTAATTAGGCACCAGCATATTTACCCAGCTAATTTGGGCATTTAATGCCCTTCAACTTAAGGTAGTGATTCAGTGCTTCTAACTTGGCACAATGAAAGTATAGTTCCTATATAATGTCTTCTAAAGACCACTTCACCTTAAATTTGAGTGCCTTGTGCCTGGCTCATTAGTGACCAATAATATTTTCAACAAACCACTTATCATCATCCTTAGCCTCAAAATTATAGGGCTCTGGCATTATTTTGTTCAGAAACAACACATTATTTAATGCATTATATAATTACAGCAGTGACACATGAAAATTTGGAATAATATATTGCTCCTGCAATGCCTATAATAATTCCAACACATAATTGAATATATTAGGCTCTACATTCAGCATGCAATATAGACCTACTTACTTGAGGCAAAGCTTGCCTGACTATTTTCTGAATAATCTCAAGTTATGTAACAAGAAATACACCAGCTCTCCCACTGGTGAATCTCTCTGCTAATGATAATTAGCATCTTTTGTCTATTGTGCACCCTTGCCACATTCTCCAATACTTGCTTAGCAAACTTAACCACCTCTTTGTAGACTACTAAGATTGCACATATTTCATGTAGCATAAAGAGCATGTACTCTTTATTAAGCTCAAAGGATGTATACCCTGTGGATTCTGATATGCTAGGCTGACCACTGCTTTAAGTATCTAATCAATACTATAGTTGGCCTACTCTGTCTGATCATTTGTCTGAGAATGGAATAATATAAACATTAGAAGCCTTATTTTTAACAGCTTATGAAGTTATCTCCATTACTGCAATGTGAATTTAGAATTATGATTGGTCACTGTCATATTAATCAGCCTATATAGCCTATTGATTTCTTATAGGTAAATCAATGATAGTTTCTTTGCTGTCACTATTATCTGCACTGATATAAGATGCACTATGCTAATTATACAACAAATAACTACTTATAGATAATTAAATGCTTAGGACTCAGAGAAAAGACTAATGAAGCCCATTTTAATAGAGTTCTATGGTTTTATAGGCACCAATAGCTAGTGAAGTTTCCTCACTAACAGCTCATAAGACAGTTTCATCCTCAAATATATCACATATGACATATAAAACTTGGTGCCATCTTAGGCCATGCATGGTCACTAATACCATTGTTAAATGTATTTCAGTGTATATGCAGCACCAAAGTGCCCCACTACTGCATGAGCTTAATCTACAATGCATATAATAATAGTCTAAATGTGGGGAATCCAAATAACCAGCTTTTCTTGATGGTTATTCATCACTATTATACTTTCTGGCCCCTGCCTAAAATATGAGTGATCTCTAGAGTTGCTAACAATCTCAAAAAATAAGGAGTCACTAGCATACTTCTGAGATACTTCTTAATCATCATCTTCCAAGACATGAGGCTTGGACAAAGGTAAACCACTTTTTAGCAAGTCTATCAATGTGCAAACATGCTTAAAAGGATCTGGCCCTCTGGCAAAAGTTGGGTTCTATTCCTCAATCTTTAATAATTCAGCAACAATATTCTATTCTTTGTGCTGCTCCTAGAAGTGGTGACTTTATCTTTGCTCAACTTCATGCATGGCATATAATTCAATTATGTGCTTCTTTATTTTTTAGTATTAATGAAAAGGTAAATCCTCCTCTTCAGAATCAATGCAGCAGTCTACCTGCATGTATTTATGAGACTCATGGGCCTCTCTAACTATCTTGCTCTTAAAGAAGCATGACAACAGTCCACAACCTTATTGAGTTCATTTGTGACATATGTGATGTCAAACTGATATTTCAATATATAATCAATCTATTGCTGTTGCTGTAGCAACAAATTCACTTGAGTCTTGAAAACCTCAAGTGCTTTGTGATTAGTAATATTATAGATGGAGTATTTTGTTCTTCCATTTGAGGAGGGCCTCAAAAATGACTAGAGTTTCTAGCTTATGTACTGCATAGTTTTACTATGTAGTAGTAACCTTTTTGAATCTGAGGCCTATAAAGCAGCATGTTTACCAAGCAGCTAGGCCATTATATTACTAGTTGTTTAAAAAGGATAGAAGCACAGCAAAAAGAATATAATACCTCAGCTCACATTTATGCAGCATGTACAGCTGTGGCAAGTGGGAATAATGCAGATATATCTACTAACTCAGAGGCAAAATCTGCCCCTAATGACCAAGAGCTTCAGAAAGAGGCATTGGGTGTTGAACCAAGACTCAGAAGTGTAGTTGTAGAGAGGGAGAAGTATGTTACTGTTGATGTCTTTGATGATTTGTTTGAGAACAAGTACTATAGTCATGACAGCAACTCAGAGTGCTTAGTAGCAATGATAGACTGGCTGTTTAACAACTACAATAGGAAGAATGTGGTTGGAATGAAGATAGTGACTCTTTGCAAGAATAAAGGTAGACTTCAGCATCTAATGCTGAAATATGAGGATAAAGAGTGCTTGGTGTTGTATGTAGAAGTTAATGGCCACAAGGCATAGATATTATAAGACTCTAGAAGCACATATATATAGAATTACCACTGAGCATAGTGGAGAGCTGAGCCATGGTACAATACAGAACTACTGTAATAGTCCAAATGCTTGGCTTATGAAGCTAAGAATATATGAACATAGCAAACTTTAATTGCTATAATATAATATTGAAAATGCCATTTATGCAGCATAACAAAGTCATGCTGGACTTTAAGCAAAGTTGGGTTTTGGTAGTGAATGGAAAAGCCATTTTTACAAAATAAATAGATGCAGACAACACCAACAACTGGCTACACCATCATTGCATGATAGAGAGATGCCAAGAAGCACCCTAACTTGATTGTTGGAAGAAACTAACAGTTAAGAAGAAGGTTGAGGAAGCTAGAATACTGCCTGAATTGAGCCTGAGCCATGCAGCAGTGATAATGAGTAAAGAAGAATACTAAGCCTCTAAGGTAGACTATGGGCAAGCATTTGCCAATAACAGTCAAGGTGTGAAGTCAACAATTAAAGCAATAGATATAGGGCTATCTATATCATTACAAGTCCAATTAGGAGATTTAAGCTATAAAGAATACTGCCTTCAAAAAGGAAAACATGCAGTTTTTATAAGAGAGACTAATCTCATTGCTAAAATGCAAATAGATGTACAATTTCTAAATGCCCCAGAAATAGAATGAGCTAGTAGCAGCTAGTTATGCACAAAATGTGCACCAACTAAGACTAAGTTAGGATTAGGCATATCAAATGCCTGGTACTGATGAAATATCTGTGATGTACTTGATTAAGTGAGAGGAAATTAAGTAAGAGGAGAGAACTCTCATTGCCCACAAGGTAGGTAGATCTGAAGTGCCCATATACACTGCCTATATGCACTCCAGAAGCAACTACATGATAAGACTAAATGCTATATTAATGTGCAATAGTAGTCACCATGTATAGCAATGCAAGCTCCACCACTATTGTGCATACTCAAGAAGAATGAAACTCTTTAAACAGCATTGGATGCATGTTAGTGCAATGATAATACAATAAAGAACATAACTCCCCTTCTTAATTAGGAGGTGATTCAGGAAGACATTGCTAGAGTGAGATATTGCTCAATAATTAACCTTACCAATGCCTATAAATAAGTGCAAATATGCATGGAGAATATACCAAAAACAGTCTTTGCATCTATTATGAAAACATTTATCAGCAATATAATGTAGATGGGAAACTGTAATGCCTCTGCAACCTTTTAAAAGCTAATGACCTTTATATTTTATGATGAAATCAGACAATTCATGCATGTTTACTTAGATAATATATTCATTTATTCAGATTCTATTAAAGAGCATGAATAGCACCTCAGAGTCATATTTAAACAACACTTAAAATGGCAGAAGTGCAAATTATACACATACAAAGTAGACTGCCTTGGTTATGTCATTAATGAATAGGGTATTCACTTAGATCAAGATAAACTTAACTATATACAAGACTGGCATATATTATAGAACTAACATGACATTCAAAGGTTTGTTGGTCTTGTTAATTATATTTTGAGCTTTTTGCCTGATGTAACAGTGTATATAGAGCCAATGATAGCAATGATGCAGAATGAGCCACTATTCAATTAGTGCCTGCTGCATCAACAGTGCTTTAAAATGATAAAGCATATATATAAAAAGATCCTAGTTATTCAATTGATCTGAAATAGAATGAGCCTATCTGGGTAATTTGCAATGTGTCTAAAATGAGTGTAGAGGCCATGTATAGGCAGAGAAGCAGCCATATGCATAATATGTCTCTGTTGAACTTATGCAATTTAGTTCTTCACACTTATTGTTAATCTTGATCTTAGGGTATTCCTATAAGGGTGACCTCTAAAGGCTGTAGCTTAGTCACATAGCTGGTAGAGGGAAATCTAAAGGTGTATTAATAAAGGTAAAATAAGTACAAATGATGAGGTACTAATCTGGCAGAGGGAAATTCAAAGAGAATAAGTCTAAGAATTCACTTTGCCTGTTAATAGAAAATATTCTGAGATTGAGTCATGTGATTGTCACATGTGATATCATGCCCTGATGTCACTGTGTAACATTGTTATGTTGCTGTTTCTCTATGTGACTGGTGTGACTAATGTCACAGTCACAGTCACATCATAAGTCACATGGCCACTAGGTCATAGTCCAGCATTGGCTCCCAACTAATGAGGAAGTTTGTTTCCATAGTCCAGCTAGTGAGGAGTTTGATGAAGGTGCTTAATAGCAAGTGAATTAGAGTGAAAAGGCCTGAAAATTGAAAGGAAACATGGGCTAAGGGACCTCTAAATGGGTAGTTCCCTGACAGTTCCCCATCCTGTGCATATTCTAAATAAATGTGACTATTTTGCTGCAGCTCAGCTGGCACTTTGCATATTATAGCCTGTGAGTTATAGTCATGATCTTGCTGCTTCAGATTAAACTTCCTTACAAGGAATGTTCTAATCCACTGGCTCTGCAAGGATGCTGCTACAGAAGCAACATGTTTGCTCTCTGCTATGTGACCATTACATTGCTTATAATAGTTTGCAGTTCTTAGTAACTGCTTGTATTGGATAATTTATGCCACACATTCCTCTATATTATTGAGCTCATCCTTATATATCAAGTAATGGTGCATGTCCACTGGGATACCATTTAAGAATGTCTCCAGCATAGTATATAAGTCAGAGTATACTGCTATATTCTAGGCATGGTTATTTGAGGTATTATAAAAATCCTGCACACAAAGTTTCTTAGTGTATCTAGCAGACTAAAAGTCCTGCCTTATATCTTATAATATTGATGAGTGAACAAACCAATCATACAGTTTAGTAAGGACTCCTTTAAATGTCCAGTCATACTGGACCTGGTTGACATATAGCACCACTCATTAGAACTAACTCATAGCTTCTCTGGCTAAGAATTCTAGCAGAACAAAAATTTGTTTTCTTTTCATATAGTCTCCTCCATAGAAGCACATAGCCAAATGATAACACATGTCCATTGCCCAATCCTTCAAGTCACTGACCTTGAACACCTCAGAGTATATCTGAATATGCTGACTGTCTGCTTTACACAGCTGTACACTCTTAGACAGACACAGGAATACTTCCAGTGCATTATTAACTACTCAATGCAAGTGGTCATGCATTGCTTTTCTATGCATATATATAGCTTCCTGCTGTCCAGGTGACTGAGTCACTAAATTTGCTGCTTGAGGAAGAGATTTCCTCCTTTCACTCTGCTGAGAGTGACTTAATCCTTTCCTGCTGGGCCCATAAGTGCCCTCTCCCTAGAAGACAAATCTAGGGTGCTTGCTCTAATATCTACCATTAGCATTTATCCTTGACATTTGATCTCAATTGAGGAAGTTTCCTCAAACATAATTGTGACATTGCCTTGCTTCTAGAGATAACTAATTCTCCTAGGCCTGAGCAACAAAGTGCTGATGCATGTCATCAATAAGCTTAGTGCCCTCAAAATGATATCCTGGTCATCAATAAGATAGTGTCTCTTATCTTTGAGATTATTATTGCATATATACTGATATACTGTGCAATCATGCAGAAACTTCACTATTAGTATACAAGGCAATGTAAATGCCTTACTCTCCACTTTGTATGCTATGCTAGCTTGCCCAAACAAGCTGGAGTGGCCTGCCCTAATTTTGTAAATATGCACATGAGGAAGTTCCTCTCTCTACTTGTTAGTGGCTGGCTGTCAGGGGACTCCTCATTTCCTTCCTTTCCTTCTTCTTTCGCTTCTTATTCCTTCACTCTCCTTTCATTCATTTCTTACTTCTTCTATCTTCTCTCATGGTGTTGTTTCCATTCTCTCAACACTATCTATTAATACTATTTTCAACCTTTGATGTGCTCTAATTCTTTAGCTATCATCCAGACAAGTGTGGACCCTCCAGCA
>QLON01002750.1:0-21518 GCA_003313675.1 Termitomyces heimii
CGGAAGTCGTTGCAGTCTGTGAAGCAGGTATGGTCGGCGTGAGAGGTGTTGCAAGCGCGGCAGGCGTTACAGGCGTTACAGGTGTTGCAGGCGTTGTGGTAGATTTCAATGAACCAAAGGCAGACAAAAGTGGCGGAGTTCTCGGCCGAGGCACTTTACTGCTTGGGGCTGGAGGTTCATCGGTCTCATCTTTCGTAGGCAAGGGTGCAATATGAGGTTGAGGAGATGGTAGTGGTTTCGCAGGCGAAGAAGACGCTTTGTCCTCAGCAATAGACACCGTGGAACTGGCTAACGGCGAGCTACGTGTTGGGCGAGTGCTAGGTCGGCCCAAGCTCAAGCCAAACGGAGTGGAGGGCGTTGCGGAGGGAGCTGACACGGGCACGGGTCGGATGGGAGGTGGAGTAACTTCTTTTGATGGTGTCCCAGGAGGTGTGGTGCTTGTTTCCTGATTTTTTTGCGATAAGGTTTCCGGCAGAGGTGAGGGTGTAACCTTGACCTTCGGTACTTCCGGTTGTGGAGTTAGCAAGGGAGAGCGAGATTGAGGTAAGGGCACTGAAGCTGGCTCTGGTACAGCATCCTTATCCTTGAAGTCATCTTCTTCTTCCTCTTCTTCATCTTCTTCAGGTACATCGGAAAGTTGAGACAGTTCTTCTTCAGACTCAGATGATTCCTCATCTTCCTCATCTTCAATCTCGCCTTCTTCTACCTCCAAGTCATCAGACAAGAAGCCATCCCGGTCTTCTTCAGCATCTTCACTACTGGAATGAACATCTCGCCCATCTAATTCTTCATCATTGACTTCAATAAAGGAACTTGCATTAGAATTTGTCAAAAGGTTGACAAGAGATGGTTCATCAGACAAATCACCTTTCTCCACACTCTTGCCTTTTGTTTCAAGTGAAGCTAAATGAATCAAGGTCAGATAGTATTTAAAAAAGGAAACAAGAAAAGAGAATTTCCAACTTGACAAAGTGTCTTCTCTCTTCAGCAACTCCTTTGGAAGTGATTTTTAGAGGCTATGGCTCAGTCACACAGCTAGCAAAGGGAAATCCAAAGTTGTATTAATAAAGATAAAATAGATACAAATAATAAGGTGCTAACCTGGCAAAGGGAAATCCAAAGAAAATAAATCTAAGAATTTACTCTGCTTATCAATAAAAAATATTCTGAGGTCAAGTCATGTGATTATCACACTGTAATGTCATGGTGTGACATTGTCACACTAATATCATGCCATGTGACTGATGTGACTGATGTCATGGTCACAGCCACATTACAATAATTTATTTTTTAGGATCTTGCAGAGACTTTCAACCAATAAGGAAGTTTGTTTTTGCAGTCCAGCTAGTGAGGAATTTGACAAAGGCACTTGACAGCAAGTAAATTAAAGTGAAAAGGCCTGAAAATTAAAAGGAAACATGGAGTAAGAAACCTCTAAATGAGTGGTTCCCTAATAGTGGCAGCTTATAGAGCTCAAAAGAGAGCTATAATACTCTTACATCTTTCCATATACTCACTATTCTGCTTTAGTACCAGCTATATGCTCTACTCTTATGGCTCCTTCTTCTCCATGCATATTTATAGCAGGAGCTTCTCCCACCTCTCAATTACAACTACTTCTTCTAAGAATTCTTATAAATGTTGATGCTTCTTATTAATGTCTGCTATGCCTTTTTCTGCTGCTAATGTAAAAAGCCAGGCCATTTTGCATGCTACTGCCTATGAAAATTAGAGGTTTGCTATCTCTCCACTTCTGAATAGAAAGAGCTTTTTTTACAATTTCTAATTGTCAAGAATGCCTCTGATGACTCCTCTTCCAATATGCTAGCAGTAGAAACCTCACCTATAAAGCTGTTGGATACTTTAGCTCCTATGCTGGATTCTAAAGAGGATTTTTTTCAAGTAACAAATGAATTGTACACCTTCATTGCTTAGTGCTAACTAGTTTTCCTGTCTATTTATAGAATATGCTAATACAACTTCTAATGATGATGATTCACTAGCTAAACCTATAAGCACATTCTCTAATATATTAAATACCTTCTCAGTTAAAGGTCTAAATAAAGCTTTCTCATCTCCTTTTCCTCCATGCCTGCATATTTTAGCATGAAAACAATACCTTCCCTACCAATATGTTGTGACTTTTGCTTCTTCTTCTAACTCTCTACAGTTAGATGTGGAAATTGAAACTTGTCAAGTCCTACTGACTTAGAAACTTACTCTGTTGAGCAGAAACTTATTAGTTGGCTCTTATTAAAAAAGGAGACTCACATGGAGTCAGAAATTAGTGCTGGAATTAGGCACTAAGGAGAGTGTGAGGAATGAAGGAGATAAATGAACTGCAAAGAAAATAAAGAGTATAAAAAATGAGAAAGAAGTAAGAAAATTAAAGGAGGAGTATAGTAGGTAAAATAAAAGTAAGCAAATAGAAAAATAAAGTTGAGATGGATGCAGAGTTAAGATGGAGATAGGAATTAAGCAAAGAAGATGGAAAGAGAATGGAATTAGAAAAGAAAGAGAAGAGAATAAGATAAAAAGAAATGGGCTGGAAATATAATAGAAGGAGGAGAAGATAATAAAACAATAGAGTAAAACTGTCAGGTTCCGCTGATTTGGGGGCTTTCCGGGAAAGCAACGCCCTTACGAGGCGGACTTGATCTACGGACACTCAGGTGTCTGGAACTCCGGGGTTAAGACTCTGGGGTTCAAGACATAAACAGGGGGTTGGTTCCGGGGAAATGGAACTTGACCCAGGGGTTTTTGGGGTTTTGTGGAGGTTGGAAGTTGGCGGGGGTCGAGTTGGAACCGGAGGTTCTAAGACGAGACCTGGTTAGTAAATTTAGAGTTGTGAAGTGCGTACCAAACTCAAAGCACGCGATTATTCCGGCGTGCCAGTCAAAGTGTGCCAGTCAATGCGTACCAATCAAACAAAGGGCATGCAACAGTTCAGGTAATATCAAGACTAATGAATACAGCGGTGAACTACGCTATAAGTACTACAGGGTCGGTCTCGGAGTTCCGGGGTGTCTGGGATGGTTTCCGGAAGGCATTGAGTAGCGGGCCGGAACTGTATACTGGGATCACGCGTGAGGGATGTGCAATCAATTGGCACGGGGGGATTGTGATGTGTGATGGCCAGGAGCAGGTAGCATGATCCGGCAGTTGATGGCAGTCAATCCCGGGGTCCGTGAAGCGGGGTTCCCAGGGGGTTGGCTAATGTCGGTTGTGATGCGAGTTCGTGGTGGTGTCGGTAGTTGTGGGGGCAGGGCGTGTTGTGGAGAGGGTCCTGGGTGAGGTCCCGGGGTTGTTCCGGGGGATTCCGGAAGGGGTCATGACAAAAACTAGAGGGAGAAACTGAAGAGATTGGGAGGTTAGAGCTAAGTCAAGTCTAGAAAAAAGGAAATTAGAGGAAAAGAGAATTGAAAGAAATAGAGATGGAGATAGATGTGATAGATAACATAAAGTGGAGGCAAAAAAAGAGCTGAGGAAGAAAAAAGATCAATTAGGAGTAAGAAACAGAATAAGATTGATAAAAAGAGAAAATATAGAGGAGACTGAAAGCAAATGGAAAGACTAGCAAGTATGGGCAATATTAAGATTACTATACTGACTATGGAGCTACTTCCTAAGTACTTGTAAAATGTCTTGAACTTCAGGAGTAATTATGCACTAGAAGAAATTGGGTCTTGGTGTGATTAAGCAGTGAGACAATTGCATGGAAGTCAGAAGCTGCAGGGTAATTATATGGAGCAGCATTTATACAGTGTCAGAAGTAATCTAGTCCTGTTAAAGAAGTTGAGCATTGTTGAGTTGTCAAAGAGTGGTGACTTTAGAGAAGCTTGGTAATCTTAGTAATTGAATCAGTAATGGTTGGATATTAGAAAAGAAGAAAGGCAGGAATCAGTATGGTCATACTTAAAAGAGTGTAGTAAAGTTATAACAAAATAAATAATATATAAGAAACTTGGAGCTGTAAGGGGAATGCTTGACATCTGCAAAACTCCTTCCACAGAGCCAATAGTGCAAGTGATGAGCAAGAGTTAAGTGAGCATGAAGGCAGGCAAGAGTCAGGCAAGGGATAAGCAAGGCTTAACAGAGGGTTGGACATTGCTAGATAAGCTTACAGTCAGTTCAGTGAATAGGCCAGAAGAACACTGCTATTGTTTAGCCTAAAGATATTCTATCCACAGGCTGCCTATATATACTACATCAGTAGCTGTATTATTACTAATACTTTTTACTAATTGGGCCCTGATATGTAATGGAGTATGACTAACAATAATTGATGCTGAGTAAGGTCCATGCATATAACTCATCAAGGCTGACTACTAAGAGATGGAAGGGGAAAGGGTGGGCTAAGTGGCTGGTTGGATCTGCTAGGAGTAGGCATATCATCAGACTAAGCTTGGAATAGGGTTGGACACAGTCTGGAAACTGGTCCCCTGACAGGAGCATTGTGGCTCTGCTAGATAGCAGCACTACTAGACTTTTCCTAGTTGCTAATTATGTGAAATAACATCAACTAACTACTTGCTCACTCACCCCATCTTCGTTTACAATATTGATGAGATATTCAATGAGTTAGATTTTGTAGTGGATTTAGTCCTCTGCTATTGCAATCACTCAGAGTGCACTGTCTTTGCTGTCACTAGCCTTAGGAAACAGGATATGATCTTAGGCTTTACTTGGCTCGATAATCACAATTCAGAAATTGATTAAGCAAAGAAGGAAGTATATATGAGTTAATATCCATAACATTGTTCCACTTGTGCAAAGAAACCTTGAAAGAAGCACAAAATTTTGGTCTATGAGCATGCTGCTATCTATATCTGCTATGTAGAATACCTCTTCTTTTCTAACATTGACTTGCTGAATCCTCTGTCATAACTTCACCACACTCTCTTGAGTATAACCACACTAACTCCTGCCTCCCTTCTTTTCTGATATCTGACCATCACTAATCTGATCACCTGGCTTTTCCAAAGCCACCACTCCTTAATAACTCAACCATGACTCAGCTCCTTAATGAGGCCAGATCACTCCTAACATTAGACAAATACTGCTTTGCAGAATTGCTCTGCAGCTCCTAACTTCCATGCAATTATTTCACTGCTCAATTGCACTAAGATTCAATCTCCTTCAGCATACAATCACTTTTGAAGTTCAAGATATCTTGCAAATACTTAGAGAGTAGCCCCATAGTTAGTACAATAATTTTGATATTGCCTTGCCTACATTTCTCTAAGTTTTTTACTTGCTCTCAGTCTCCTCTGTATCTTTACTCTATCAATTCTATTTTGTCTTTTTCTCAAATCTATCTTTCTTTCTCCTCAAGTTTTTTTCTGTCTCCACCTCATCTTATTCATTGCATCTATCTCTGCCTCTATCTCTTATAATTTCTTTTCTCTCTATTCTTCCTTTTTCTTGACTTAACTCAGCTCTGACTTTCAATTTCTCCAGTCTTTCTCCTTTTAATTCCCTATTATCATTTACCACCTCCTCTTCTCTCTATCTCACCTCCTTTCTTTCTTTAATCCAATCCCCTTTCATCTCTTTATTCAATTCTTCTTGCTATCTCAACTTTATTTCTCTATTCTACTTACCTCTTTTTTATTTCCCATACTTCTTCTCTGATTTCCTGGGTTTCCCTTACCTTCTTTTCCATAATCTTCACCTTCTACATATTTTCATTATTCCCTCCATCACTCACAATCTCTTAGGTGCTTAACTTTAGTGCTAACCTTAGACCTCTGTATATGTCTCCCTTTTCAGCAAGAGATAACTACACTATAACATCACATGTGGGAAATACATGTGAACCCCTACATATTGTGTATTATTTTGATTGCCTGATCAATCTGCACACAATGAAAGTTGTCCAAAAGCATTCTGTGGTGAACTGATAGAGGGATCAGCAATTTAATGGAAGAAGCTAAATTTACTTGTTGAGGAAAATTGAGCAGGCATTGGTAAAATGCTTATATCTCAACAGAAAGACCACTGAATCTTATCATGTTTGATATTACAAATAACAGATCTCCACTGCCTCCACCACCCACATGACAACTACCATAACCACCATTGCCACCACTACTATTGATTTTGTTTGTGTCAACAACCATATCAACCTTGTAATGGACATCTTAACACAACAGTACCACATTCAAGCACTGTAGCTTGAGGAGGAGTCACTTTTTACTGCTCTCATGATTATGCCATGAGGTTTCAGAGATGATGCATATCACTTCAAAGGAAGGATCCCATTGCCAAACCAATCTTCCTGGGAAGTCCTCATCAAACTGTTGTACAGTGAAGACTGAGATATTTATTCTCAGACACTCTGGAATTGCATACAAGAAGCAAAATCCTATCAAGATCATCTTTGTGGCAACAATTCCTTCTAAGGCAAGGAGTACAGGGAACCTATGGATAACATGCAATGAAGAAGCTTACTTGAGAAACATTCGAGCGCAACATACCTGCCGAGTGTGCTTGTGTCATCAAAACCCTGGCTTAGACATTTCGTATGGTCAAAGGGTGCAGGTTGAGTCACAGATTTCGGGTGGGTCTTGTATGCAATCCAGAGGTTGATGTCTCTATGTCTCTATGCAGGAGTACAGTATGCAGGCTGTTGAACTTCTTCTTAACTTGCACAAGAGCGACATTATACGTTGTTTTATCATGATCAACTACGATACAAATATGACATGCCCCAATGACAAACCATTCGTCATGAATCTCTATCAGACACGTAAATCTGAGGATTTCAAGTGTCCTATCCAGACCTGCCGATATGCATCCGAATACCATGAAGTGCGCAGAACTAGGCGACATTATTGAAGAATTGCAAAACCTCCACAAGTCTCAACGTCGTGTTTAGCAAAACAAAGCTCAAATATAAAAGTATCACCATCATCTCAAAGGAAATAGAGGAAATAGAGTTACCAACATTACCTACCTCTTTACAAACGTTTGTCATAAACTTCTGGTATTTAGGCGCAGCTGATTCAAATCCATTTGCATTGGTTATAATTTGTGGTATTTGTAACAAAGGCAATTATCAGCCACAAATTTAGCCATCTCCTGAACCATTCTCTCTGTGCATTCATGACAAACACCCTCGTACACGATCACTTTCTTCAAACCAGTTGTTCCAACAGTCAGTTTTTACGTCACGAACCCCTCGCTTGCCGTCCATGGGACGAGGGTATCATTGGCACATGGACTAGGACCTTCTTCCCTAGGAAAGGATTTGTCACACCTTGAACTAAGGAAGCTGGATCCATTTTCGCCACAACGTCTTTGAGGGCTTTGGGATAGTACTTTCCCATTAGGTCGACGTCATTTTGCTTCGCGCGGTAAGCAACGACTTTGCTATAAACGCGGCATCCAATAATCGGAATACCAGTAGTCACACATGCTAGGCCATGTCTGAGCCACCTAAATAGCAGTTCACAGATCTCCTCAGTGTCTGCCAGATGGAAGGGAAACAACTAAATTATCATACCTAAATAGCAGTTCACAGATCTATGTACTGCTATTAAGTAATAGTAAAAATATGAGATGAAGGTTGACGACTTACCTCCTCAGTGTCTGCCAGATGGAAGGGCTGCCGAGAAAATTGACTGCATCGAGAACACGTGACTACGCAGGAACTGATTCTATTGGACAGTCCCCTAACAACAAGATCATCTGTCACAGATGACTTATCCAGGTCGCGTGCTCACCGAAACTAATGCCTGCGACTGCCCATTCAACAATGGGGTGGGACTCATCGTCTGGATACAGAATAGACGGAAGGAAGTCAATCAAGAGTGAAACGTCCCTCGCGGTA
Organism: Termitomyces heimii; assembly: GCA_003313675.1. Taxonomy (NCBI): domain Eukaryota; kingdom Fungi; phylum Basidiomycota; class Agaricomycetes; order Agaricales; family Lyophyllaceae; genus Termitomyces; species Termitomyces heimii. The sequence continues at coordinate 7,835 of QLON01002750.1, forward strand.
CCAGCTGCAGGATTGGAGCCTGAACATCGCAGTCGTAGGCATACAAAGGTGAATTACGTACTTTAGATGGCATACATGTCGACGCTGAGGCATCGAAATGCACATCAGAGAAGAAAGGAAAAGGCGATCGCAGGACTGACGCATGTTTCGAAGATGTTTTGTCTTTTGACCAAGCATCGTTGCTCTTGCGTTCAACGAGACGTTTAGCATGATTCCTTTGGTCCTATTGAAGAGAAAGTCAACAAAACCTTCCTCACATCCATTATATCAGTAGGCTCACGAAGGTGACGACGAGGAGGCTGCGAGCCTTGTCTTGGGTATGTTCGATCAACGATCGCGCGATTGGATCGACCTCTTGCGCTAGGCCATATCTCCCATGAAGCAGGAAAAGTATGACAACTCCCTTGCACTCTGCAATGATTGCCGATGAGGCAGAATATACGTTGATTTCGAGCCCTGCGATAACTTGAGTCTCTTTAGTGAGCGACATGGTGGTTAAAAACAAGTTGTTCCGGGAAATATCACATGAGTGAATAGATATTTGACAGTCTCATAATGTAGCGTTTATGAGATTGTACATGGAACCGTGGAAGGCACTTTCCACAAATACAACGAAAAATTGGATTACTAGTAGAACCGCGTAGAACAGAGAATATGATATCAGAATTAACGAGCTCGACAGAATATATGAGAACGAGAAGAAACGGTAAAGGCAAAATAAAAAGAATCGTGAGTTCCGGGCTTGGGCGGGAAGATATCGGTCAGTCTCGTGTCTACACGTGTACAAATCTATGTCAAAGCAGTCCCTTGCCTGGCGGGGAGGTAAGGCGAAGCGATGCATGGTAACTTATGATGGACATGCCGTGTTGGTGAAGCCAGGCAATGAAGGTCTGTGGCGTGAAAGAGATGAGGGGGGGAATCGATTTACCACCAATCTCCGCCACCACCTCCTCCGTGACGACCACCGTAACCTGAGTCCTGGTGACCGTACCACCACCACCGCCGCCACCCCATCGTCCACCACCGCCACCGTTGCGTCCGCGTCCACCACCATAGCGACCTGTAATGAACGCCTTAGCACGACAATGCTGTAGAACTCAAGAGAAAACACCTAGTTATTCGTAAGTACTCGAATATCCTCAGTCCGTAATAAGTGACTGATATTGTTTCATACCTAGTTATTCGTAAGTACTCGAATATCTTGCATATGTTCAACAAAAATTGGAACTTGCCACACCCACCACGACAGTGCATGTGACTGTGACTCTTCAACAAGAAACACGTCCCGCATTCATTCATTTTGCGGACTTCCATTCATGTATATAGGCCTTAACAACGAAACAAATACTTCCATAATCGCTGCAGCCCCTTCAGCCAATGTCCCTCTCACTCAACTTCTCTTCCAATATCCAATCACGACTGCTGAGAGAGATAGCTTCGAACGAAGTTACTTTCCATCAGAACAGCTCCGTCGAACTCTCACCACCGGGCGTTGTTGCCACTGTTGATGTGACTGGAAAGATGAACGAATACTTCGAATGCAGTGAATACTATTTCAAAGGAAGAATTTCGCTGCAGAATGAGCCTACGCCTTGTGACGTGGTCGTCAAGATACTCTGTGGTTACGATGATGAATTTTATTCTGAGACACTCCAGAGTTACATCCATGAAGCGAAATTCTATCAAGACCATCTATGTGACAATAAACTCCTCTATGGCAAAGGAATTCCGAAAATTTATGGATTGTATGAAACCAAGCTCACTTGGAAAGGATCTAACATATTCATTGATTGCGCTTGTACGGTGTATCAATACTTTGGTTCAATCAGAGACTTGCCATGGTCGACAGGTAGTGGCCTTTCAGACTTCGGGTGAGTAGTCTTTTCATTCCTGTTTGTTGAGATATTTATATAATTTTTTCCTCAAGCATGCAGGCTCTCAACCTCTTGCTGGACATGCACAAGAGTGGCATCATACACAATAACCTCGGCCTCAGCCTTGATACAAATATTGCATGTCTCGAAGGCAAACCGTTCTTTGTGGATTTTTCTCAAGCACGCATCCATGATTGCACAGAAAAGAATTTTGAATTTCCTGCCAGGATCTTTGATATGGATGAAGATACCTTGAGATGTGGCGAATTATATGATTTCTTCAAAGAACTGCGGAGTGAGGTGGCACCTTGTAAGTCTCATTTGTTGAACCTTGTGGTGCATTATTAACTAGTCGGCATGTGAAAGTTCATTACCATTGGTATGGATATGACGTAAAATTTAAACGGGTGAAATCTCTCGATAGTATCTTTCAACACAAACGAAGGACGACTCGTAGATCTGCCACGGAAGAGCAACAGTGGGATTATGCGGTGGAAGTGTGGAAATTTCTCTGTGCTAATTGGTCTTCATATCATACCGGAAATGCCCCAGAAGTGGGTGACACATCTTTTGATGCATACAAGGCGAGATGTGACTCAGAGATCATCTATAGTGACGATGAGTACGAATATGTTTTTGTTAACGATGAAAAGTCGTTAGAAATATGAATGTCATCTTACCACTTACGATAGAATCAACACAGCTGATTTGATTTACTTTGTCAAAGCTCCGGCCGGAGTCCGTTGTTTGGAAAATACAGATTTGTTTCCACTAAATTCCTTTATTCAACCAATACTCACCACATAGTCGATTTACCACAGATCTCCGCCGCCTCAACCCGCGCGACGACCACCGTGAACAACCATCGCCACCACTACTATTGTGTTCGCGTCCACAACCATAGCGACCTTGTAACGAACATCTTAACACGACAGTACCACATTCAAGCACTGTAGCTTGAGGAGGGACTCACTTTTTATTAGAGCACCGCAGACATAATCATGCCACAAGGTTCCACAGATGATGCATATTACTTCAAAGGAAGGATCCTGTTGTCAAACCAATCTTCTCGGTTAGTCCTTGCCAAACTGTTGTACAGTGAAGACCGAGATATTTATTCTCAGACACTCTGGGATTGCATACAAGAAGCAAAGTCCTATCACGATCATCTTTGTGGCGAGGATCCCTTCTATGGCAAGGAGTACAGAGCCTACGGATGATATGCAATGAAGCTTACTCGAGAAACATTCGAGCGTAACATACCTGCTGAGTGTGCTTGTGTCATCAATACACTGGCTTAGACATTTCGTATGGTCAAAGGTGCAGGTCGAGTTACAGATGTCGGGTGGGTCTCGTACGCAATCCATTCTATGCAAGAGTACAGTATGCAGGCTGTCAAGCTTCTTCTTAACTTGCACAAGAGCGGCATTATTGTTGTTTTATCATGATCAACTACAATACAAATGCACATAAACATATTTGCTTAGATTCTTCTTAAGGATTTCAAGCATCCTATCCAGCCCTGCTGATTTACATCCAAATACTTTGAAGTGTTAGTGTCATGGGTGTGATATGTGTGATGACACTGATGCAAAATTAAGTTATTTGGATGAGTCTGAATAGAGGCAATCACAAATGAACCAGCTTTCACTAAGTTCTGGGGCTAAATTACACTTCACAAAGTACTTTTATGAAATATATAGGTGGATAATAGAATTTATTGGTTTTTAGTCAATGCAACCTTAGTCACACCAAAAGAAGGTCCAAAAAGCATATCAAACTAATGACCTGAAGTATATTACTGCCTTGGGCCTAAGATTTCCACTCCCTGGACTGAGTGTGGGCAATCAGCAATCTGCTGAATGTCACAGAATCCCCCTCTATTTATGTTATTTCTCCCTATGATATGTGACATTTGCCAGTTATTCTGGGCTATTTTCCAGCTATTGGGCCTCCATTTTTTAGTTCCAAGAGATTTGGTATAAATTTCCCTGGTCAAGAGAGGGTCCTCTAATGTTTTCAGTGCTCTAGTTCTGTAAATTGTTAATATCTCCCTTAGTTCTTCCCAAATGCTTCTGGACCTTTTTTATCAGGTGCAAATTAATTAGACCTTTCCAACAATACCAAACACAATAGGGCTTGGTGGTCTTTCTGTTAAGATATAAGCATCTTACCAAAGCCTGCTCAAAGCTAAATTACCAGGGTTCTGGACATAAAATTGCTGAGTATAAGCAAGTCAAAGAAGATGTACAGAAAGGATGGGTCATCTTAGTAGAAGGGAGAACTAGAATGCCTAATAGGTCTCCTCTACCTAGGGAACCAGCTAGTATATCACCCCATGATAGAATAGTTTAGTTACATGACAAACAAGTAAGCTTATACTTCAAATGGTCAACAGATGACACTCCAGGAGTTTCTACTTACTCTGCTTATGTAAATGCTACTAGAGACACCAGAAATAATATGTTAGAAAGGATCCAGCATAGTGATTCTGATAGACTTGGGGAGCTGGAGAAAAACTTCAATAATATAGCTGATTTACTTTCAGTATTGATTAACACCAGAAAGATAGCCAATCTTGAAGAAGTACAACAAAACAACTCTAAGTATTTTTAGAGGGCTCAAGGAAGGTGACAAGGAAAGAGACACCTCTACCCAGAGTGCCTTTGCCACCTGAGAGATTACCTGAAAAACCCTGGAAAGAAAAAGTGACTTTGGTAATACTACTCAAAGTTGCACAAAAACTGGATCTACCTTTTGAGAAGGTGCCAGCCCTCAATGAAGACCATAGAGTAGCTGTGCAAGACACAGTTGGGAGTTCCCTTCAAGGAACTAAGAGAGATTTGGATGATGGAGTTATAGAGAAGTTGTGGGAGTCACTAGTGCCCTTAACAAGTATTTAGTCTAAAGGAAGCAATAATATAAAAGTTGTCTTCTCCAGTTGATGCTAAGTCCAAAAACTCCAAGGTTCTAAGGACTGCCATCCACATACAAATTGCTAGAGATTGGGGACCCACTAAGAGAGTAGATATTAATGATCTGCCAGTGGCAACTTATTTCATTGTAGATGGGACACAGACTGGTTTATCTACTGGAGCTATTGTACACTAAGATTGTGTGGCTACTTATTTGGAGAATATTCCTCCAGGAGAGAAGCTAGTAGTAGTTTATGTAGCTAGAGAGTTGCAGGTCCTAAGGTTCTTGAACTCTTTTGTCAATAGAAAAGAAAAAGTAGAGGCAATACTAGACAATAGTTCTCAAATAGTCTGTATGGCATTGAGGGAAGCTCTGCACTTAGGATTGACTTGGGACCCAGATACAAAGTTGAGGATGGAGAGTGCCAATCAGCAAGAAAATGAGTTAGTTGGTCTAGCCAGAAATGTACCATTTACTTTTGTAGATGGGTTTACAATCTATTTATAAGTGCATGTTTTTGAGAAACCAGCTTATACTGTCTTGTTAGGTCATCCTTTTGATACCTTGACAGAAAGCAACATTCAAAACTTGCAGGATGGAAGTGCAATCATCACCATTCATAATCCAAATACTGGACACCAGACAGCCTTGCCCACTATTGAAAGAAGGAAAGTGCCAAAGGTGGATGCTAATGATGAGTCAAAATTTTGAGTCTCAATGATCTAGTCAAAGATCAGGGAGAGGTAGTAGTGAGTCTAGATGAGACTGAGGAAGGAGAGATAATAGTAACTGGATATTCTATGGAAAATAGAAGATTTACTCAAGAGGAGTTGAGAGATGTGTATCTACATGCTTTCTTAGCTACTAAGAAGTGTGGAGAGAAGGAGAGTAAAACACTGTCTGTATATCTAAATGGACAAGTGTCCCAGATACCAGATACCATTGGAGAGAGGTTAGAAGAGAACCTATAGTCAAAAGCAGGTGTGGGGGAGACTGCCCAAGTATTTTCAAAGAAATACAAACCTGTGGCTAGAAAGGTTAAACCAGTGTTAAGGACTTCACCTGAAGAGTTTAGAATTGAGAGGTGTATCACTGGAGATCCACTAGTAGACATGCCTAAGTTGAATCCAAATTCACCAGATTTTAAACTAATAGGGAAGTATACAATTGAGTGTAAAGAGATTATTGATCAAGCACATGATGATGGTTTCTTGTGGCCAGAAGAGATGAAAGCTATCTATCATCTGATGATGTTACAGAATGAGGCTTTTGCATGGAATGATTCTCAGAGAGGAAGGCTCAAGGAGGAATTTTTCCCTCCTGTAGTAATGCCAGTAATACTTTATACTCCTTGGATGTTAAAGAATATTTCTATTGCTCCAGGACTTCATGATAAGATCTGTAAGCTGATAAAGCAGAAGATTGAGGCAGGAGTCTATGAACCTTCCAATTCTTCATACTGCTCTTAATGGTTTACAGTATTGAAGAAGGATGGTAAGAATTTAAGGATAATCAACAGTTTAGAACCTCTAAGCAAAGTTACTATTGCCTACTCAAATTTGTCTTCAGCAACTGAGAAGTTATCTAGTCACTTTGCAGAATGTGCTTGTGGAGGTATCTTTGATTTATATGTGGGATATGATGAAAGAGTGTTGGATGTGAGCTCAAGAGATTACACCACCTTTCAAACACCTTTTGGTGCTTTAAGGTTGGTCACTCTCCCAATGGGCTAGACCAATTCAATACTTATCTATTACAACCCCTCCCCTCTGGAACCTCTCAGGACAGTCCTGGAGCCCCATCTAGGGCCCTCTTTCATTAACCCCACAATGCGCCTCACTTCCACAGCTGCTGATGCCACCATCACATGCATCAAGGCCACCATCAGCCAGCCCACCTAAGAACCCTGCATTACAGACCCTGGGATCAACCACTGTCAATGATTGGATTACACAACCTGCTTCTAGCCATTATGCATCACAGCTCCCTCCATGCCAATTGATTGCATGCCCCACATGCATAATCCAAGTATACAATCCCTGCCCACTACTCAATGCCTCCCGGAGCCCATCCCAGACATCCTGAAACCCTAAGACCTGGCCCCATAGTACTTATAGCATAATTCCCCATTGTATTTGTGAGTTTTGATATTAACTTGAATTGTTGCATGCCCTCTTGCTTGACTAGTATGCACTGACTGGCATGCTTTGACTGGCATGCTGGAGTAATTGCATGCTCTAAGCTTGGTACACACTTTGTAACTTGTAATTTGTTAACCTGGTCTCATCTTAGAACTTCCAGTTCCAACTCAACTGACCCCCAACCCTCAACCTCTAAAACACCTGAAGCCCTGGGTCAAGTTCCATTCCCCAGGACCACCTCTTGTCCACATCTTGAGCCTCAGAGTCCTAGCCCCAGAGCTCCAGACACCCAAGTATCTGTAGGTCAAGTCCATCTTGTAAGAGTGTTGCTTTTCCAGAAAGCCCCCAACTTAGTGAAACCTGACATTATCTTCCATAATAATATTACTTTCATTTTGAAAGATGAAATACCACATGTTACTTGGCCATATATTAATGATGTACCAATCAGAGGTCTATCTTATAGATATGAGCTACCAGATGGCAGTTAGGAAGTTATTCCAGAAAATCCAGGCATTAGAAGATTTGTATAGGAATACTTGCACAATGTGAACAGAGTATTACAAAGAATCAAATATGCAGGAGGAACTTTCTCTGGAAAGAAGTTAGTAGTTTATGCAGATGAAATTATAGTAGTTGGATATAGATATTGTTATGAAGGTCAGAAACCAGAGACCAAGCAGTTTGCTACTGTTATGGGTTGGGGAGACTGTAGGAATGTATCAGAAGTATGCTCATTCTTAGGGATATGTAGTACTTTTAGAATGTTTATTAAGGATTATACTAAGATTGCAGCACCTATCAATAAGTTGACACAAGCTAAAGTGCCATTTGAGTAAAGAACAACAACTAGCAATGGCAGAATTGAGGAAACTACTCTCTGAAAGTGCTCCTCTAAAACCTATTGACTATGAGTCAGAAGGTGCAGTAATGCTCTTAGTAGATACTTCTTAGATGGCAGTAGGATTTGGGATCTTTCAAGAAGCAGCTGATGATCTAAAGCAATGCACTTGTGCTAAGCTTGGATCTATCACTCTGAATGAAAGAGAGGCTTGCTTTTCATAGCCAAAGAGAGAGCTTTTTAGTTTGATGAGAGCTTTACAAGCCAATAAGTATTGGTTAGTTGGTTGTAGGAAACTTGTGGTTGAGACAGATGCTAAATATCTGAAAGGAATATTAAGCAATCCTAGAGTAGGCCCCAATGCTACTATTATGAGATGGATAGAAGTGTCACAACCCCTTCTGGAGTCCCCCGGAACAACCCTAGAACCCCATCTGGGACCCTCTTTGTTAACCCCACAACATGCTCGGCCCCTGCAACTACCAATGCTGGCATTAACTCACATCACAACCGCCATCAGCCAACCCCCCAGGAACCCTGCCTCACGGACCCTGGGATCGACCGCCATCAACTGCCGGATCACGCTACCTGCTTCCAGCCATCATGCATCACAATCCCCCTATGCCAATTGATTGCGCACCCCACACATGCAATCCAAGTATACAGTCCTGGCCCATTACTCAATGCCTCCCAGAAACCATCTCAGACACCCTAGAACCCCAAGACCCAACCCGGTAGTACTTATAGCATAGCTCACCACTGTATTAGTTAGTCTTGATATTACCTAAACTGTTGCATGCCCTTTTGCTTGACTAGTATGCACTAACTGGCACACTTTGACTGGCACATCTGAATAATCACATGCTCTAAGTTTGATACACACTTCACAACTCTTAATTTGCTAACCAGGTCTCGTTTTAGAACCTCCAGTTCCAACTCAACCCTTGCCAACTCCCAGCCTTTACAAAACACCCAGAACCCTGGATTAAGTCTGTTTCCCTAGGATTGACCCCCCTGTCTATGTCTTGAACATCGGAGCCCAAGCTCTGGAGCTCCAGACACTCGAGTATCCACAGATCAAGTCTGCCTTATAAGGGCATTGCTTTCCTAGAAAGTGTAAGGAGAATGCTTGACGTCTGCGGAACTCCTTCCACAGAGCCAATGGTGCGAGTGACGAGCAAGAGTCGAGTGAGCGTGAGGGTGGGCAAGAGTCAGGCAAGGGACAAGCAGGGCTAACAGAGGGTTGGACATCGCTAAAGAAGCTTACGGTTGGTTCAGTGGATAGGCCAGAAGAATACTGCTATTGTTCAGCCTGGAGATATTCTATCCACAGGCTGCCTATATATACTACATCGGTGGCTGTGTTATTACTAATACTGTTTACTAATCAGGCCCCAGTATGTAATGGAGTATGACTAACAATAATCGATGCTGAGTAAGGTCCATGCATATGACTCATCAAGGCTGACTACTAAGAGATGGAAGGGGAAAGGGTGGGCCGAGCGGCCGGTTGGATCTGCTAGGAGTAGGCGTATTATCAGACTAAGCTTGGAATAGGGTTGGACATGGTCCGGAAACCGGTCTCCTGACAGAAAGCCCCTGACTCAGTGGAACCTGACACAATATCAAGACTCCTCCTTACACTGTTCTTGATGACTACATATACTCATACCTACTACTCTACAGGCTACCAGACCAACCCTTATGGGCATCCAGTCCTAGACCATTACTCCGTGCAGACCCCCCACCCTGCCTACCCACTCCTCCCATATGAACCACAATACCTCCACTACCACTGGGCCCCTGACCCATCCCTTTATGATCTGGGGCCCTTGGTCAGCTGGGCCCCCCTGCCTAACCTAGCCATGGCACAACCAGTGGAGGTCCCTTCATACTGGAGCTTTCCTGGGGGCCTGCCAGAGACTCCACCAGTTCCCAGTGAACCTTGCCCAGTACTCCCCAGCAAGGGCCCCTTTGCATTCACCCCCTATTATGGCTACCAGTGCCCCACTCCTCAACCTCGGAGACCTCCCAACCACAACTACCCCCCTCAACACTATCTGACCATTGCCCTACCCACTAGGACCCCTCCCTCGCCCATAGGACAACAACACCTCGAGGAGTACAAATGGCAATGGGACAAAGTATTACGCTCACTTTGGATCTTGCCAGAGGATTTTGTGAGGCAGGTGAGGGCACTACTCACAGATTTTGGACATGACAACTTTGTAGGCACTTCGGAGGAATGGGCCCATTGCTTGGTCAAATTCGGGGATTGCCTCACATAAGGAGAACTCCCAGAGCAGACTATAGTAATGTATTGATGCAATACAATCCTCTGTGAAGAATTGCATCAACTACTCAATGAAGTTCACATGTCCCCCTCTCCTCGACCCCTCAACGACCCCGCAGATCTGGGTCGCTCAATTCACATCTGACAGGAACCCCTGGAACTGGCCCCGGCAGCCCCCAATGCCCCCACTCTGGGGCAATGACAACAAGAAGAACAATAAAATGCCTTGGCCATACTGTGGTCCCTCAACCCAGCAGAAGGACTATTCAATCAGCCCACCGCCCACACAGTAAGTCTGTCGACTCGCCGTAGGACTAACTCCATCCCTAGCACTTTTGAGACCTGGGGACAGCCCCAGAGACCCCTGGAGCCACTCCCATGAGTGGACAACAGCCAACCCCTGCCCCCGGCAAGCCCCAGTAGACCCCGGGCAAATACCACTAGCATGAACAACATGCTGTGCTACATCAACGAGCCTGCGCATGGCAACAATGAAGAACCCCTCATGTTTGTGCCCACAACTGTCCTGGCACAGCCCCCCATGTCCACCCTGGCCCCTCTGGAATCCAGCTTCCACTGCAATCTGCCACCTCACTTTGACTTACAGAATCCTCCACAACCCTCAATGCAAGTGCGACTCCCCCAGACCAAACGTCCTCCACACAACTCAGCACTCAACTCAGCACCCAGCCCTTCTCAACCCGACCCAACACCACTGGACTCACACCAGCCCCCTCCGCTGCCACCTGTATGGAGACCTGGGCCTCCACCTGGTTAGAATGAACCCCCTTGGGACAACAGACCTCCTAGGCATAGACTCCCAAGTGAGCTGCCCAGAGGAGGCCCTTCCGGCGAGTGGGGCCCCACCCTCAGCGCCTTTCCTCCACAAGGAGGAGGGGGTAACTACTACTACTACTACTACAATGCCAGCCTCCCTCCCCACAATGGCACTGGACTTAACAATGTCCATGACATCCTTGCCCACGAAGGGCATTTGGACATTCAAAAACCCAATGCATTCACAGGCCAGGACTCCCAGAAATGGTGTACATTCCTCACTCAATGTCTTAATATGTTTCAGATGAAGCTACTCACTTTCCAGATTGACAGCTCCTGGGTGGCCTTCACTGCCTCGTACCTCCAGGGGATTGCCTTCAACCACTACACTGCCCTCATCCAGTTTGACCCCAACAACCTGGCACTCTCTCACTGGCAAGCCTTCATCAATGAGTTTTCTGGGAAGTTCGGGATCTATGACACCATGGCCGAGGCCAAGAACAACCTCTTCAACTTCTGGATGCGCTCTGAAGAATGCTTTACCATCTTCATTGGACATTTTGAAAAGGAAGCTTACAAGACAGGTTGGAATTATAGCACCCTCCAGTACGCCCTCTGCTGTGCACTGCCACAATGTATCAAGGATGTCCTCCAACTTGCCCCAAAACAACCCTCCTACAATGGATATAAGGCCCTTATCATGCAAATCGACCAATGATATTGGGAAGATCACAGTGAGTATTCAAACTCCCAAGCCCCCTGAAACCCTAGGGGAGGAACCCCATGGTCCTCTGGCAAAAACCCCAACCCCCAAACCCGAAGCAACAACTCCCCCATGTTCCCTAGTGGTAGACCCCTGATGAGTTGTGGTCCACCCAATGCTAACCCCAGCAGCAGCGCCCGCCTCCAGGCCCGACTCAATGCCGCCATAGCCACCAACAATCCAGATGACCTGCCAAGCCCCAAGGAACCCCCAGAAGACTTCAAGGGTCCCAACTTCCCCAATGAACAGGACAAAGAGGCCCTCTGAGCCAACTGGCTCCTGAGAAAGGAACAACCCTAGATTGAGGTTCCGAAGGATGTGCAGGAATGATGAAGGAGGGAGGGGGTTTGTATACTCTGTGGTGAGAAAGACCACTTCATCTCTGAGTGTCCCCAACAACAGGTTATGGAGCACACCACCTAGACCTTTGAAGGGGAGGATGCCACCTACAAATATTTGGAAAATGACCCAGTGATTTAGACCTGGAAAATGCCCTAAATTGTGGAATCGACCCTGATGTCTTCTCCGCCCCAGTCTTGCATCTCCGTTCCACGACACTCACACAAGATACCTTTATAGCTTACATACCCTCCTACTCTTTGCACTTCCTACTCCTCAAAACCTACCTCACCCCCTCTAGAACTCCCCTCAATACCCTCGTTGATAGTGGTGCCACAGACAATTTCATTGACAAAACATGGTCTACCCTTGCCACGGAACCTGCTCAATGACTCCTGGTCCCAGTGTGGCTCTGCCTCTTTGACAGGGATGCCTTTACAGCAGGGGACATCACTCACTTTGTGTGTATGCCCATTACTTTCACCAATGGACAGACTCACAACCTCCAGATGTTAATTACCAAACTACACTCCTTCACACCCCTGGTCTTGGGGCTTCCATGGCTTCAGGACATCAACCCCCACATCAACTGGCGACAACTCACCCTCCACCTGACTCGAGAGCCAACACCCAATGACCAGCATCTCCCCTTCAATATCTCACACTCTCCCGGACCAACCCTAAGGAACTCACTGGACGAACCCCCCACTGACCCCTGGGCTCCAGTCCTACTTGTCCCAATCCTTTGTCATCAATGTCAGGCTGGATGGCACCCCAGGACCAATATCAGCCTTCATTGACAGTGGAGCTACCGGAGTTTTCATTAGTGATGCCCTTAACCTTCCCCACAACCCCCTCGACCAACCCCTTGGCTTGCAATGCCTTGACGGCACCCCCTCCTCCTTCGGCCCCATCCTAAGGTCTCACTTGGGATGTATGACCCTGGACAATGGCTATGAGTTCACCTCCAACTTCCTGGTCACATGACTCCACACATCAACCCCAATGGTGCTGAGGCTACCCTGGCTATGTAGCACAAACCCCAACATTGATTGGAGAATGCTCATAATGACCTTCCTGGGACCCAAAGACTGCCCCCCAACCGCCATGCACCTCTGGGCCCTGGGAAGTGACCCAGCACCCCACACCCCTGAAGCAGCCGCCATGCCCTCTAGCCATGCTTTGCCAATACCCGTCCAAACTCGCAAGGCCCCTGCTCAAACCCCAAACAATCCTCGGAATAGACACAATGGGCCAAACTACCCAGACCAGTCCCAGACATGCGCTATACCCACTTCAGCTGATGCATCCATGACTCTGATCAACCTGAATACATTCGACATTAGGATCATCAGAGCTGCCCCCTTTGCTCATCTCATAAGGGATGGGGCCCCCATGTTTCAGCTGCACACCTCACCTTCTTCCCCAGAAGAACACCTATGAGGGGATGCTATCCCTCTGGAAAAGAAAACCAAAGAACAGATTCTTCGAGAAGTAGTTCCCCTAGAGTATCATGAATTTGCTGACATATTCTCCAAAGGCAACACTAAGGAAATCCCTCTCCACCACCCCTACAATCATACAATCAACCTCGAGGAAGGAGCCAACCTCCCTTTCGGAAAGGTCTACAACATGTTAGAAGTCAAGCTCCAGGCCCTCAAAGACTACCTCGATGAAATGCTCAGGAAGGGATTCATTTGACCTTCTGCCTCTGCCACCAGAGCTCCAGTTTTATTCGCC
>QLON01002762.1:0-33208 GCA_003313675.1 Termitomyces heimii
AATCTACAATCTTTCAGGCCCAGTGAGATCGAGCTCTGGGTTAGTTGGGATCTGCAGGGAAATATCTGCGTAAATCAGGTCAAAATTCCAGATTCTGAATATATAGTCTTCTTGACATTCCTTATTACAAGCAAAAGCATTTTATTGGATGGGTGTACAGTTGCAAACAGTTAAAAACAACAGTGACGAATGACCAATTTTGGAAGGCTAAGCTAGGCCTGAATTCCTTGTACAGGAAACATGCTCTTTAATGTTTGAAAGATGATTTACATAAATATATTTCTTGAGATCATAGTTACAACATGTTTGCACCTTCAAAATATAGCAGTCCCGCAAAAAAAAAATTGGCAAGAATTTGCAAATTTGTGAAATTGCAAGCTTTTAATTATTTAATTGTAATTCTGTAATAATATTAAGCAATCCACAACCTATTTCCCTTATAAAATTTGAACAAAGTTGGACTTCAGTGGCAGCACAACATTTGTTGACAGCCATGAACAGAAAAAAATAGGACTTAATAGCAGCAGGATAGGAATGAGCATTAATAATGCATAGCAAGATGAGGTGGAAGCAATTAATGAGACAAAATGGGACATATGGGTTAGAGGAAGACAAAAAATAATTGGGAGAAAGCAGACAGGCACAAAGAATATATTTTTAGAGGGTAATAAGTTATATTGCTACTCTTGGAACTTAGCAACCACATTTTTGGGAAATGATGGACTAACAATTTGAATGGTCATCAAGTATGGTAGTAGAGTACAAACATATGGTAGTGATTACAATTTTGTAGTGTAAAAGCTAGTATACAGTAGATAAAAAAAAACAGATAAGTAGCAGCACTCAGCAACAAGTCATATGCATGAACTTTGTTAGTGAGCTTAGATCTTATGAGTTCATTGTGCTCTTTGTTTTACAATGGTTTACATAACTTTCCACATTTGCTTGATTTCTGTTCCTCTCAGTGCTCTTTGCCTGCAACTTGTTGTTGCAGCTGACATTTACATTATATGCTTTGTTTCTTGATTATGCATATAGAAACTAACTATGGGTCTCATTCCTTTTTACTTTATGTTTTACAACCTCATCAACAAGCTATTAGAGTCACTAATGACTGTGCAACTTACCTGAGCAGCACTACTTCTCTAGTGCAGCAATTTACCCAAGCAGCACTAAAAAAAACTACCCTCTTGTTACTCACAGAACTATTGACAATAAGCATTTTTAGTCCAACAGCACTGTGATATGGCAAGTTATCTATATAGACCAAGCTTACTTACTTTCATTGTTAATGGCCACTGACAACTGCACCATTACTATCATTAGCTCATTATTGTAAGAGTTACTTCTGGAGGCTGTGGCTCAGTTACACAGCTAGCAGAGGAAGATCCAAAGATATATTAATAAAGGTAATATAGGTACAAATAATAAGGTGCTAACCTGGCAGAGGGAGATCCAAAGAGAACAAATCTAAGAATCCACTCTGTCTCTCAATAGAAAATATTCTGAGGTCTAGTCATGTAACCAATGTAACTAATGTTATGAGTTATGGTTATTCCATGGTCCAGCTAGTGAGGAGTTTGATGAAAGCAGTAGAAGGCAGATAAATTAGAGTAAAAAGGCCTGGAAATTGGAAGTATGAAATAAAGAACCTCCAAAAGGGTGATTTTCTAACAATTATCACTGGCATCACCACATCAAGTTAAGTGTCTACTGGGCACACTACTTAAACTTGCATAATAAAGGCTAATATGTTTTTAATGTAGATTAAAGATATGAGTTAAAAGTTACTATAAAACATTATTCCAGGTATAATGCAATTATATAAGCAATAGCAGATAGTGTAGATAGCTAAAGTAGAGTGGAACTGGGAGGCCAAAGTATTGGCATAATATTAGAAACAGTTTGCTAAGAACATTAGAGCTTTATAGTTGGCTTCTTTTATTGTTTTTATAAGCTTTTTCACTGTTGCTGTTATTACTTACTAATAGCTTCTGCTAATTAGGCCCCTTTCTTCACCTCTTTCTACTTTCTTCCTCAAGGGCAATTTGGAAGATATCTTGGGTTTTGAGAGGAAGATAATAATAAGTATCAAAGATTAAAAATGAATACATTATTAATCTACTACTTAGCTATAGGTTGACTTGTCTTTTCATAGCAAGATAGAGGTTCTCAATCTCCTTGTATACTTAAACATAGAGTAGCAAGAACATTTTTGGAATTAATTGACTAAGAAAGACAAGGAGTAGTGGATGACTTGCATGGCACAAGAGGCATTGAAAAAAAAATGGCAAAAACAAAGGCAGCTGTAGTGATGAAGGAGGCAACAAAGATGGCAACTGCTAAAGTAGCAAGAATGAAGGTAGATATTGAGGCAGTAACAAAGGCACTGAAGGTAACTACAGCAAAGACTATTGCTAACTTAGTGGCCAGTGCCATTAAGAGTTCAGTGGCATTGGTAATTAAAAAGGGCTTTTTCACCAAGGCCTCATAAAAAGTAATAGATCTATAATATAATGTAAGTAACCATCTTGGCTAGGTTTTCCTTGCTGACTAATACTTACTGCAGGCAACTT
The DNA here is from genome assembly GCA_003313675.1 of Termitomyces heimii. Classification (NCBI taxonomy): domain Eukaryota; kingdom Fungi; phylum Basidiomycota; class Agaricomycetes; order Agaricales; family Lyophyllaceae; genus Termitomyces; species Termitomyces heimii. The sequence goes on from QLON01002762.1 coordinate 2,577, forward strand.
CCCTTTATCAGTTTGCTACAAAATGCCTTTAGACAGCTTTCATTGTATGCAGATTGATTATGCAATTAAAACAATATCCAATGTGTAGAGATTTACATGTATTTCTATTGAAATATGCCCATTTTATTGACAAGGTGTGATGCTTTCCTTAAGATAAGTCACCTAATCTCTGGAAACCTGAGCATAGTCACATGATTATGATCATATGATTAATTTGGATGCACATGTAACATGATTAATTTGGGTGTGCATTAGATCAAAATACTGATAAGCTGATTTCTCAACATCTAAGTCTGTTTGAGGTTTATGTTTTCACAAAATTGGATGCTATTTGTACTCATTCCTGGCAGTTTGTTTCCATTTGAGGTCAGTTTTAATTTATCAGGGCAGTTATGGGAGAAATGCCCATCCCTTTTACAGATGTAGCATTTGCCACTCACTTTCAACTCCTCCTTCTTTTTGTGACAGTCTAATTTCCTTGCCAGACTTTGACAGTCATGAAGGTATTTGAGTAATTCCTTCCAGGTAATCATAACAGTATCACATTCCTGAATTTCAGGATCAACTTGTTTTCTGTCCCCTTCAGAGATGTCAGAATATTCTTGGTCTCCATGGGCTTCCAGCACATGTCTTTCTGGTTGTTCATCTGGGATATCATGCCAATTACAATTTTCAAAAATGTCCTGTTAAATCTGTGGATTGATTCCTTCTTTGTCGAACTGGATATTGCCCCAATTTCCTGGGTTGATGCCCTTACCCTTGGGTTGAGACACTTCTTCGGGTAGGTTTAGGGATGGGCGCCTCTATGAAGATTCACATGACAGGACTTATGTAATCATTAAGTCTTCTCAGTTTGACCTTTCCTATGGAAGGTCTTTTCATTGGCTACGATATTTCTTTCATGGTTTTGACAAAAACATTCAAATAAGATCTTGAAATTAATTTAAATGTTTTTACTGTGTTTTCAGATTGTTTTGCAAAAGAACATTGTTTCCTGCTTCCAGTGCGCGATCATCCGAGGTCAATTGGCGTTTCGTAAGTTTCCTCATCAATACTATCGACACAGTCAACCAATCGACGTCATTGTCCGATACTGGCCACCCTTTCACCTTTTCACATTGTCACCATACGTCTTTCACTCATTCATTTACTACACATGACCCTGACCTAGAGACGGCCATTGTGTATATAACGTATATATTCCAGTCGTACAAACACAAACCCTCAGTCAAATATCATTGGACTGAGGGTGAGTGGACAAACAAACATATAGTCCATACTACGATACGGACATGACTGCCAAAATAGATTAACCCACATATTCGTCAGACTCTGAATTGAACTGATTCCAAGGTTCTGTTACAAACAGTAAAACTAATGTTAATTAGTGATAGTCTGTATTTTATATAAATGGTCTAGGTACCTCAGTCGGTGCGTAAACAACTAAGGTACTCACCCCTTCTGTTTCCGATCCGTAACCCATATACTGTATAGTTGTAGCACTAAGTAAGTTTGATAGTCTACAGGATAGCGTAAGTAAGAGGGAATGTGTATATTAGTAATGTAACGCACCCTCAGTCTCAATAAAAGGACTGAGGGGTGGGAATCGGAAACACGCGCCACACAAGGAAGCTAGTGGCTGAAAGGGACTGTATAGGACGGTCGAGCTCGATCGTACTTGAGAAGGAAAGTAAAAAATAAAATAAAGATATACTAAAAAACCATTTTAGTAGCCAGAAGTAATAGAACGCCGCCGCCACAGCAAGAGTCTACTGCAACAATACCTATTTCTTCTTCCCCACAAGTTTTCCTTCTGCGAAGACATCAGACACGTGATAATCACGTGCATCACGTGACTGCATAGCGTCGCGTCGCGCGCTGCGAATCATCCACCTCCAACAGGTTCTAACAGTGATATCCTTCAGTCGGAATGATAACGATTGAGGGGTGTCTGTCATGGTGTGACACTGTGATATGGTAATACCTCGAGCCGTTGTCAAGGGTGCAATGGCCATGACTGCTTTGTCTACAGATCACATATAACCAGTACACACGGACATGAGTACCCTAAGTCGTGTTTACACATCACTGAGGGTACGTTAGATACTAACACTCTGCATGGACTTAAACTTACCAGAATCGTACCTAGACGTTCACTTTCTACAGACACACATGTGCATCACTCTAGATTCTATCCACTCTATTATCTGAGCGAAGGCAGCCATCTGAAGTGGATTTTGCGATATCGTAGGCACATCTGTCTCCACGACGCTGTTCTGTTTTATATATCTTTGTTGATCTTATCTTCATCTTGCCTTGATCTTATCTCCGATCAACGCTCGATGAAAGTTTGAATGAGTGACGACTGACAAACAGCGGAAATTTTCGATGAACGTGCCATTCCATTCCTTAAACTATTTGGCCATGTGGGCTACGCACCTATAACAGGTGCTGTCTCGGCAATGTGCATTGACGAACGTGCATGTTCGCCTCATGTATACTGACGGTCAACTATTTGTATTCGGGGTATCTGAGTATTCTGTCTAACTTCTATTCATCGGAGACTGTCGCCGCTCGAAGCAGCTCTGATGAATGTGTCGGCGAGAAAGGACCTGGGTCACTCTGGTATTGAAAACTTTGAAGGTTTAAAAGATGACAAATCCACAGAGGCGTCCACCGTGATCCTCAAAAGTATAACTTGTTGTCAAGCAAGAGCCATGGGAAATCTTATATTCCTTAGTGTTCTGTGCACATTGGGAATCTATCTCATCTCTGGTGCTGCGGTCCCTTCGTGTGGAGATGTGACCACCAATGTTCCAAAGAAAATATGGACCAACTGGGCTATGTACTCGCCCTATTTCGCGGCTGATAAGTATGAGAGAGCTCCCAATGGTTGTTCGGTAACTCAGGTATGCAACTATTTCTCTACTTATTGAGCATTCATATATTGATGAGGATGTGGATACGTAGGTTAACATTGTAAGTTGAGGGGATTACTGCAAGTATAATAACGTTATGACGCCCGACTTTAGCTTCAGAGGCATGGTGCCAGATATCCTACTGCTCACGCTGGAGAGCAAATTATGGCGACTGTGGCTAAACTAACCGCTGTCCCAAACTACACCGACTCGAGCCTATATTTCCTCAAGACTTACACCTACTCCCTGGGTTCCGATCTTCTAGTGCCTTTTGGTGCGGTTCAGTATGTTATCCATCCGATCCATTTTACTGTTTTCTTAGCCAGATTTCAGATCATGGGCCGCCGGCCAGGAACATTTCAAGCGCTACAAATCTCTCGTCAGTGATAACCAACTACCCTTCGTGAGAGCCTCTGGCTCGGACCGTGTCGTTGACTCAGCTACCAACTGGACAGCAGGTACGTCGTGATTTTGATATTTTTGTATTTTCTCAAAACCATCTGTAGGTTTTTCGCACGCTAGTAACCATGTCTTTAATCCTTCTCTTTCTGTCATTCTTTCCGAATCCGACTCTGTGAGTGAACTTGGACACCAATTCATATATTTCTACTCAATTTTCCCAGGCCAATAATACACTTGATGACAACATGTGCCCCAATGCCGGTAATTCGGATAGTCAGACAGGTACTTGGCTGGCAACATATGCCCCTCCTATCGCAGGACGTCTGAATAAGGAGGCACCCGGAGCAAATATTACCATTTCAGATGTATACAATCTGATGACTCTGTGTGCCTTTGAAAGTGTGTCTATCAATAGCGAGAGCGCCTTCTGCAATCTGTTTTCTCAAGCAGAGTTTGAGAAACTCGAGTACTATGGTGATCTCGACAAGTACTACAATACAGGGTATATTATATTCTTCCCTCTCTTCTCTCATGTTCTTTCTAACCTCCTTGCAGTTATGGACAGGAGCTCGGGCCCGTCCAGGGTATTGGCTACATCAATGAGCTGATCTCACGTCTAACCGGAAAGCCGGTCAGCGACAACACCCAAACCAATCACACCCTCGATTCCTCGCCTGAGACGTTCCCACTAGATCGTACCATCTTTGCCGACTTTTCCCACGACAACCAGATGATCGCCATTTACGCGGCCATGGGCCTTTTCCGGCAAACTGTCGCACTGAACCCGACCTCTCCAGATCCCAAACGTAACTGGATAACCTCCCACCTTGTGCCGTTCTCTGCACGGATGATCACTGAGAAGTTGACTTGCAAACAAAACGAGGTCGAGTACGTCAGGGTTTTCGTCAACGACGCTCTTCAGCCTCTTGAGTTCTGCGGTGGCGATAAGAATGGCTTGTGTACCCTCGACGCGTTTGTAACGAGCCAATCCTATGCTCGCAACGATGGAAATGGCGACTTTGAGAAATGCTTTGCTTGAACCGGCATCAGCGTGAATGGATCTATGGGGTATGACAATAATAACATCGATAAACTACTTAATTCAGTGATTTATGTGATGATGATCAGCGCGGCTCGCTCGAAGTTGAACGTTGAAACGTTGAGGTCCTGTGAAAGCTGCAACCTAAGAGGAAATGTAGAGCCGTGAGTGCCGTGAGCATATGTTTCCGTGGACATGGGCTCTCTCACACGGCAGGACCTTGGCACCGCTGCTCGCGCGTTCCTGTTCGCAGGACAGTGTTGCCCTTGTTCAAGTTATTGTATATCCGTGGGTATCTTTATGTCACAGGATACGGTCGAATGACGTGTGCTAAAAAAATGTCACGCTTTGGGGACTCGATATCCTTCGCATTCCACATGTACACCACACCACTCTCGAATCTTTCCTTACCTGTACAATTCTTCCTACGCAATTTCTGATAATAGGCTCATGGTTGCGCTCACATCGAATCTGTTGCTTTACTCTACTTCTTTTCAAAGCGCTCAGCCGGTTTGCCATATATCCTCACGATCAAGCGATGTCTGAGGCCTCTGATAGACGAGATGTAGAGAAGGGAAACACAGATCTTGTTGGAAACACCCCCTACCACGATACGAAAGGATCTGTCGCTCATGTTAGGAGACCATCCAGGATCGCCAACCCAGTTCCACCGTATGTTTGCCTCGTAGATCTCTGATGATATTGTCATTCACTGAACTTGTGATCTCTTCAGAGGCGTGTTCGCATTTGCAGCCACAACTTGGTTGTTGTCAATGTACAACGTTAAGACGCGCGGGATTGTCACAACCAATGTGGTTGTGGGGATGGCCCTCTTCGCTGGGGGACTCACACAATTCTTAGCAGGCATGTGGGAGTTCCCTCGAGGAAATGTTTTCGGTGCCACGGGTGAGTCCTCATCGTCTAAAATCAAATACCTACTTAGTATGTGGTGAAGTTCTGACGTTATACGGCGCGTTCTGGATGTCATATGCAACAATTTTCATTCCTGGTTCTGGAATCGTGGACGCCTACATTGATAGCCCAGCGGACTTTAGTAATGCCTTTGGCATGTATCTAATCGTATGGTTCATGCTCACGTTGTTGTTCATGTACGACTTGCCACCTCTGGTATGCACTGACACTTGTACTGAAGTTTTCTAAAGACCGCCAATTATACGCCGCAATTTGTCCTATACACTCCTGCTGTCTGTTCTGGCTGTAACAATACTCTTGCTCGCGATTGCGCAATTCTCAGCCTCGCAAAGGCTAGTCACGTTGTGCCGTTAGCATTTCGAGTCGTTACTCACTAGTTTTCAGGGTCTTGAAAGCTGGAGGGGTTTTCGGTATCATAACAGGTCTCATTGCATTCTACATAGCGGAGAGTGACATGTTGGCAGCGGAAGAGACAGCCTTTATTAGGCTCCCTCTTGGTGCATGGGCATAACTGAAGTCGAGTTAGGGATGAATAATCACAAAGTGCTATTTAGCCTCTCCTTAGACAGACGTCGTACCTTCATTACGCAACGAAGAACATGAGTTGGCATGAGACCTATCTACCGAGAATCATCAGGTTTGACCAGGACATGCTATCACCTGATCTGTTTGAGAGTCCCCATCATTCGGAGGTATGTAGCTGGAGAAGAGCTTGCTCCTTTCCCTTGAACGCCGACAAAGTTCTTGAGTTTCCCTGAATCCAACCCATCCCTGTAGTACTCCAGATACCGAGATGCAGTCTTCTCTCCTAATCCCGTTATTCTTATTATTTCCTTGTGAAGAGCTTTGCTTTTTAAATCGTGACCAGTATATATCGTATCCATGCAGAACTGAAGTACTCCAAGGAGTGTTTGAGGGCGACCTTTAGAGGTCAGGAGTTTGGGGTAGCTGAAGTAACGATATGGTCTGGATAGAAAGACGACTCGAGGATGAGAGGGTGATGCTGTCATCCCTGCATGAGAAAGGTCCAGCCCAATTCTTGGCGAACGATAAACTATCGGTTTTTGCTGTGAGAGAGATGCCCTGGATCGTAGAAAAAGCGAAGTTGGGCGAGAACCAAACGCAGAAGTATCGCCTTCCCACTTCCCCTCAACGAGCTCAGATATATCCGGTGCATTACTGAGACGAAGGATCTCGTCAACCAGAAGAGAGGGTCCTGAAATGACGTTGCTATCTGAAACGCGGCGAATGCTTCGAAGAAGTGCTCCGCCTCGCGTCGACTTTTGGTTCGACTCCGCATTGTCAAAGTATGTGCTGGTCTCTGGAGAAGAGCTACCGATTGTTAAATCCATTCCTTTGCGAGATCCTCCCCGGTATATATTGAGACTGGTGAGACTACGAGTAGAGTCTGCGGACGGTCTGGGTGCACGATGAAAATACCTGAAGGGTCCAGCACTCCTTCAATGTGATGTATTGGGATACAGAAACTCTATTATGAACACACCATTTCCCACAAACCCTCTGTTCTTCACTACCGTGTGTAAATGGGTCTTCATGACATCCATATTTCCGCAAGTAGAATTCGAGCTCTAAGATCTCAAATACTGTTTCCTTGTGTTCGGATTTGACAACTAGATAGAAATCTTGTAATAAGGAGCGTCCTATGTATTCAAAACGGTCGCTGATAGTGGAAGTACTGTGCAGGGCAGAGAAGTCGAGGCTCTGAAGCAGGCCGAGTTCAAGGTCATGCTCCTGAGCCTCCAGTCGCTGCTTCTTCTGTGGTGTAGAAGCATCTTCATCTTGTACTTGTTTTCTTTTGACCGTCGAAGTCGAGGCCATGAGAACCATCTGGAAAATCGGAGCACCTCGCTTCCGGTTACCCAATATGAAAAGAAGATGCCATAGAAGCCGCGATCAAAACAATAATCCACAAAGCATATATGGGAACTGGAAGAAAGAAATTCTGTCAATAGCTAGAGAACGAGAGAAAGCAATAACACCTAAATACCTTAAGGACAACAAAGAATTGGAAAAGAAATTGCTTCTTATTCAAGCAAACAAGGACATAGAGGAAAAGGAAAGAATGGAGAAAACATATGAAATCATGAAAGCACTTGACGAACTGGAAAAAAATGCTCATATGCAAAAGAGAGACATGATCAAAGTCAAAAACAGACTGGACGGAGAAACAACATGCAAATACTGGACGCAGTTGAGCAAACAAATAAAACCCCAGGTCGAAATCTATGCATTGAAGGGAAAACCTCACCAAAATGTATCACAGGATGAAAAAGATTCCACAAAAATGGCAGAACTTGCAAGAGACTACCACAATAACTTACAGAAGCAATACAGAAACATACCAAGGGAATTAAGGGAAGAAAAGATCACAAAAGTGACGCAGCATATTGCGCAACAAGATGTATTTGAGTACGAATATATAATACAAATATCTGGAGTCGATAAATCGAAGATGATTTTGACTCCAGGGAGATGACATATATTTAACAATACATACTGATGAGACATGTGAAGTGGAGTTAGAACATTTGTATAGTATGAATAATATGTGTAAGAAGTTATTGCAAAATATGAAACAAGATGAAACATACATATACATGACAAATGATTTTGACATGAGGACTGTTCAAGCATTGCCACAGTTGCTAGTCAATTTCCTCAACACTCCCACTTGACTCCAACATAGGCAACATTACACCTAACCTAGTTCTATGTTTCTCAAAAATTTCTCTGGACAAGGCTTTTGTTAAGGTGTCAGCTATCATGTCGCAAGTGGAAATGTATTGAAGTTTGATATTTTCACATTTGATGTGTTTGCAGATGAAGTGAAAATGGACATCGATATGTTTAGTGTGTGAATGGCCAACCGGATTTTTGGACAGGGTGATGCTTCCAGTATTATCAGTATGGATAATTGTAGCTCCCACCTGTTTAAAATCTAGATCCTTCAAAAGATTTCTGAGCCATATAACTTTGCAAGTAGCATTAGCCAAGGCGATATATTCAGCTTTGACTGTAGAAGTAGTGGTTATGAGTTGTTTTTAGGATGACCATGAAATGAGACTACCATTAATGTCGAAGCACCATTCACTGATAGATCATCAATCATATTCATCTTTAGCCCAATTGGCATTGCAAGTGTAATGGTTTCGGTTTCTGAGCCTCCTAATTTCAGACAATAAGATTTGATCCCTTTCAGGTAATGCAGAACTCATTTACATCCAGCTAAATGAGGAATTCCTTAGTTTTCCAAAAATTGAGCAAGTAAGCTAACCAAAAATTGAATGTTAGGACAAGTTTGTATAACATAAAGGAGGGAAATGATTAATGACAGATAGTGAAGGCCATTTGAATATTTTTAATAATCATTGTGCTTCTTTTCAGAATGCAGACATTGTAGCAGTAAGAGATTATAGTTAACAGGCAGAGTGGTGACTGGATGACAGGATGACATATTGAATCAACCAAGAACTGATTCGATATAATTGGACTGATTTAAATAAATTGAATGAGCAAATTGGTCTCATTTAATTTGAAGGCCCAAAAGATAGTGGATTTCCCCTAAATTGGTGATGTCAAATATTTTGTTTATTTCCTGTTTGAATAGGACAATTTTATGGATATCTTCACTAGCAATAGCCATGTCATTGATGTAGACAAGGACAATTAGCACAATTTTCCCATTAGAACATAGAATATAGAGGCAATCATTGGCTCAAGAAGGTTTAAAGCCTAGATTCATTAAAACATCATGAAGCTTTTCTTTCCATTTACAGCCAGCCTGCTTCAGTCCATATATGGCCTTGAGTAATCTCCAGAATTTAGTCTTTCCGATCCCTGTTGGTGCCTTCATATATATCTCTTCTTTGAGATCACCCTCTAAGTATGCTCCAATGATGTCAATTTGATGTACTTCTAGGTCAAGTATGGTAGCAAGAGTGAGAAAGATGCATAATGTAGTGAATTTTGTGACTGAGGAAAATGTGTCATTATAATCAACACCAGGAATCTGGGAAAATCCTTGGGCAACAATGCAAGCCTTGAATTTTATGTGATTGCCTCATTTATCAAATTTTTCCCTCAGAATGATTTTACTTCCTACAGCCTTTTTGCCTAGAGGTAAATTGTTTACTTCCTTGAATACCTTCTTATGCAATAATTATTTGTACTCATCTTTAATAGCCTTTTGCCATTCTCAAGCCTCAGGGGAATTTAAGGCTTCTTTGATGCAAGGACCAGAGATAGCAATGAAGGCCATGTGATTGGTAGGTTTGTCATCAACTTGGTCTTGTTGATATTGAATTGGTAAGCATTTAATACAATTTGATAATTTATGTCTAAGTAAATTTGATCATTTCAATGTTTTTTGGAGTGCAAGAGGTACAGTTGTGTTACTTTCAGGAAGAGGAGTAGTGGGAATGGGCAAGACTGAAGGATATTATAAATCTCCTATATCATCCTCAGGGTTATCATTATTGATATTTTCATTAGTTAGTTGTGTTTTGACTTCAGATTTTGAAGACAATCCTGGAATTAAGATCTTGCATGGTTTGTTGGATTTAGGGTAAATGGCCATATCAATAAAACAGTTTATCTCATCTGAGGTTAAACTAGTGAGTCCTGGATCTAAATGAGCTAACTTACTTGGAGTGTCATCCTCATAGAATTTGACATCTCTAAAAGTGATAATTTTGCTGTTTTCAAGATCTTCAAGCCAATATCCTTTGGTTTCATTTGTCCACCAACTTAGCATTCTCACACATATAGCTCAAGATTCTAGTTTACCTTGTTGTACTTCTTTAGGTATGTGAGCCCATCTTAAGGAGCTGAATATTCTAATATGGGATAGATCTGGTTTGTGGCCATATCATTCTGTATGAGGAATTTTCCTTCCAAGCATGAAGGTGGGTGTAATGGAATGTAAGTGTATGCCATATAAAAATGCCTTGCCCCAATAATGTAGATCCATTTTCATAGTATAAAGCATACTCTATACTATTTCCATGAGAATAGCAATTGTACATTCAGTGATGCTGTTTTGCTGAGGTCAGTAGGGGTTTGTAGTTTGGTGTATAATACCATTCTGACTACAAAACTTTTGCATCAATTTATTAACAAATTCACTATCATTATCTATTCTGATAATTTTAACAAGTTTACCTCCTTCTTATTCAAATTGAGCAATGTTTTCACAAAGGGCTAAATAGGCTTCTTCTTTGCTTGCAAGGAGCAAACCAGCAGAGTAACATTAACTCACTTCAATTATAACTAAAGCATAATGTTTACCATCCCAAGTTAGCACACTCATGGGGCCAGTCAAATCAAAGGCAAGTAATTTATTTTTATTATATTGGGTGTGACTTACATCAGGAAGAGGAGGACAAGTTGATTTGCCTTTGGCACAACTGCTGCAGAGACAATCAAACTTGCAAAAAAACTTGATGTTAAGTCTAGTAACCAGGTCTTGATTAACCATATTTTTAATGGTGTGAGGGCTAATATGACCCAATTGATGATGCCAGAGGCATATGGTTGGTTTACTAGCAATGTAAGCAACCTTGTTTTCATCAATCCCTATAGTTATAATGACAATTTAGTAAAGGATACCATTTGTTCTGATCAGATTTGCATGGAAGAAATCTTTTCCATCCCATGCCAAAGCAATTCTGTAAGTTAAGCCTTTGATTGTGGCTCTGGCTCTCTGTAATGAACCAAGGCTAATTAAATTAGCCCCCAGTGTAGAAATGTGGAGAACATTGTACAGTTGCACATCCATAACTCCATCAGGCAAACAGGTTTGAAAAGACATAGTTCCTTTCCCTGCCATAGTTAAAGTGTTCATTTTGCCTACAGAAATGTGCTAGTAATCAACTTTCTAATAAACAATGAAATAAGATTGATCTGCAATCATATAACATAATGCAGCACTGTTGAAGAGGAGGCCAGAGGGCATGCCATCCTCAGTGGCCATTAAGATTTTGCTGGCTTCACATGAATTATTTTTGTTGGTCAAAAGAGATAAGTTGGCATTATTAACAAACTTTGATTTATTTAATTTGGGGCATTTAGGTCACCAATGGCCCTTTTTACTGCAATTATAACATGTATCATCAGGTTTAGATTCACATTTGGATTGGGCACCTTTTTTTTAATTGTCTTGGCTCATGCTTGTTCCCACTTGAGTAATGATTGCCTTTTGGGACAAAAGCCAGAATTTTGCTAGTAGCAGAGTCTTCAAGAGTCAAGTGGTCAAGAACTGATAATAACTCAGTTGTAACATTTTCCAAGGTTAGAAATGTACCTTGGAACAATAAGTTTTATTTAACAACTTCCCAAGTAGGTGTGCATGGCAATGAAAAAAGTATGGCATTCAAAATTGTATAATCATCAATGTTGTATCCAGCCTCAATGAATTGTTGGCAGATATTCATGTAGAACATGATATAATCAGTCAAAGGTGAATGTCCATTCCAGTATTTTGCATATATTTGCTGATAATAATAATGGATATTAATTCCACCTTGTTGGTCAACATAGTTTTTTTGTAAGTGCTCTTAAATTTTCTTGGAGCTATTAATCTCAGCTAATGTTTCATGCTGCAGATATTTGATGGCACTGTGGATCAAACCTACTGCAGAATCATCCTTGATGAGCCAATGCTCATACTTTTCTTGTACATGTTTCCAAGTCAAAAAACTCCTTAAACTGCATCACCTTCATCAAATCATCTCCTTCCTTGTAGAGAATATCAGAAGATTCATCTCCCTTTGGATATGAGGAAGTATTGAAGGACTTTTCTTCCTTTAGATGAGGTGCAATCATCAATTTAGGATACTTGGCAGGTGGTTTGGGAGGGGAAGTTTCATGTCCAGAGACTACTCCCCACAACCCCTTGGCTTGCAATGCTGTTTTCATATTATCTGCCTAGACATAATAGTTTATCTCATTGAACTTTGGAAACTGCAAGGTTTCTGAAGTATTGTCCTTTGTGGTGGCAGGGCCCATAACCTGACACAGCATATTGATTGCACAACAAGATGTATTCAAGTATGAATATATAATACAAATATCTGGAGTTGATAAATCAAAGATGATTTTAACTCCAGGGAGACAACATATATTTAACAATATGTACTGGTGAGACATGTGGAGTGGAGTTAGAGTATTTGTATAGTATAAATAATATGTGTAAGAAGTTATTGCAAAATATGAAACAAGATGAAACATATGTGTACATGACAAATGATTTTGATGTGAGGACTGTTCAAGCATTGCTGCAGTTGCTAGTCAATTTCCTCAACAAAAAGTCCTAAATGCAATACAAACACATACTACAAACACACAAAGTGAGGAACTAGGAAAACAATTTGAATGGGAAGAAATAGAGATGGCCCTAGTCAGCTCAAATAACAACTTGGCACCAGAGTTAGATGGGATGACATATGAATTCTGGAAATCCTCTAATGGACAATTTATTAATGACTCAATACAGAACAATAAGAGTGGAACCAAAAAATTGGTGGTTTTAGAGATTAGATGAGGAAGAAGTGGGGGTGAGTGTGGTTCTACCCTAGAGATTGTGAATGGGTTGTTGTGACACACACAAGTGAATTAGATGGTTTCTGAATTTCAGCTGCATAACTGATTAGAAAAGATCTACCTAAAACAAGTACAGATAATAGTGTGTATACCAGCATTGTATGACCAATATTTTCTTCAAAACAGCCAATCATGCTCAATATGCAATTTTAAATCAACACTTGGATATTTAGTATTCTTAAAAATTCTGAGAATATAGATCCTTGACATATTTACTTTGCACATTAGATCTCATATTGTCCATCCTTGCAAGAGCTGATACTTTGCATATTCCACAATCAAAATCAACAAAATAAAATTGGTGATATTATGATTTACATCATGATTGGCTGAAAGTTAGCCATGGACCTGGATTGTATGTAACATCTATCGTCAAATGAATTCAATTGGTGTTTCAAAGTAAACAATGTGACAGCATACCAATTGGTGACCTGAAGTTGTGCACCACATGATTCGAGGCATGTGCACTGAGCTTTGCCATGCTTTTCTTGTCAGGTTGGCTACCCAACTCAATATTGTATCCCCTTTTCCTGTTAGGCCTCAATGGTGCTGGACTTGCAATACCAATGTTGTTCTCTTTCACACGATCCTTTTCTGTTGACAATGTCTGCTGATAATCAACAAATGCACTTGTTGTGTCAGAATGCTCGTTCTTTCTGAGTGGAGAAGGAAGGATGTATGCATCGGAGCGGAATGATGGCAATCCATAGCTTGATCTGTGACTTGAACGCTACATCATGGTTCCATGTATGAATTTGTTTCGTGTTTTGCCTTCAACTCACCTTGTACATACCAGTATAACCGAATCCATTGCGTGTGCGCTCATTATGTGCTGCAATCTTACGTTCTGTAGAGCGGGGAAAGAAGATCTTGAGAGTGTGTGTATAAATAGATCTATTTTGGATTACATAGAGAACATACGACAAGAGTGATTGTCGAGGAAATTGTGTAGCCAAGTCCTGCTATAATTGCAAGGAAGTCTACAAGTTGAGAGACAATTAGAAAGCTATGACAAACTTTGAGCCAATTACGAGAAATAGCTCACCTGACCAAAGCATGCTGTTGTCAATGTGTTGATGGGGTCGTAGACCATCAGTGCTCAGAATCAAGAAAGGGACAGTAAAAAGGAACCGGAAGAAAACACGAATCATCTGGTACAGGGTTGTAAATCAACTGTTAATTCCTATGACTTCCATACAAAACAACATACGTTCAATTCAGAAAGCTTAGTAAGGCGCACAATTGTATTCATATCAACGCCCTGATTTCGCTAAAGATGTAGATAAGTAAGCTCGACTTGATGGTATTGGAACATTATAATAAATTACCAGGTTCTCTAGGAACTTCGGGAACATGAAACTGTTCATTTCAATGCAAAATTAACATTGAGTCAGTAGAGGAAATCAAGGTTAAGAGATGAACCTTACAGGATAGGTACAAACCAGAGCGTCAATGAGATGCTTCCTAAGCTTCCAGCCAAAAATGTACATGCTTCCGACTGTATGATATGAGCTATGCCCAATGTCTTGTATGAAAAGTGTAAACTGACTTTGAGCGGGTTAGAATGCGTTACGAAGGTGATGACCGGCATAGAAGTAATAGCGACGATTGAACCAACAACCCACAATTTAAAGTAGAGGCTGCTGAACCACTGACGCTGAACAGAGTCTGAGTTGAGGACGAAGAGCCAAAAGCACAGCTCTGGAAGTAAGCATACCATCAGCTGGTTTGACAACCAAAAAATACTGTCAAATAACGTAACCCTCCAAGTGAGTGACCCTGTGGGACACGAACATAGGAGTAAGTTGTGATATGCAGACAGACCGAGGTCAGAATTACATTTCTAAGCTCCATGCAACAGAGAGGCACAGCATTAACGGTAGATTGAACTGTCGAGCGCGGGGAGCCCACAGTTCGATAGGTTTTGTGATGGCTAGATGTGGCTGAATGAAATCTGCCAAACTTGTAAATCAAATCCTGGCTTACTTGCTCCTGACGGAAGAGTGAGGAAACCTTCGTGATACTTGATGACAGTGAAACCGACAGCGTAGATGTCCAGTAATGGGAGTGTTAATAGATACGAATACTTGAGGGAATAAATTCCGGTAGAAAGTAAACAGCCTAGGCAGACCGTACCGTCATAATCCGTTTGAAAGCTCCCGAGGGCATATTCAATCTATACAGAAAGTGTTCTGTCACCCATGCCTCAACTTGACCCAATTATACTTACCTGAGGCACTGGAATCTATCAAACGACCACAGATGGTAAACTAAGAACATCCCTTCCTATAGAGTCTGTATGATCAGTGAGAATGTTCTGTAGTGGATTGGAGGCTTACAAGGGATGTGAGGATAGACCATAGCAAAAGACTGGCAGGAGATAGGTGAGACATGATGAATGAAGTCGACGTTCAAAAGAAAGATGAAGAAGCTCGAACGAGGTTTTATTTGAAGCCATAGTTTCAGAAGGTTAACCATCTGATATTGATGAACAATGTTGCGACTAAAGATGAGTTCTTAAGACCTCTACATAGTGTGCTAGTTTGATCTAGATGTACCGATTAGACTATTTAAAGAAGAATCAGTATCCGTGTCTTGGAGCGTCGAATCGAATTTATGACTGTTTTGTAGTTGCCACGAAGTGTTTGATATATGAGGATTTGGATGGACGTGCTCCAACAATGTGGAAGAGACTAATCCAATCCAGAATAGTCGACATCAGTAATTGCAAGGAATCTGATGGAAAGTTCCCGACAGAACACCGGCCTTGGCCTTGGTGATCGTTCGAGTTCGCAGTAAGGGTGCAAACAGGTTAACACGACCCTCCTTGTCCTTTAAAGCTTCAGAGATTAGAGTTCAGCACACGTTATACTTATTAAAAGCAGACCCAGGTCCGCAGTATCTTGGTTCTGCTTTTGGAGCTGATGGTTTAGTTGATTCCCGAGAAATTTGATTTGTCTCATGTCTCAGGCCCAGGATCCTTGGGAGTCAATTGATGGCCTTACGAATGCGTCTGGTATCTTCTTGGAAGGAATATGAGTCGGACGATGAATTTTTGTAAGGTGCACCTCTGGTTGTCTCGTTGGACATGTCAAGGAACTGAGAATGACTGGAATTTGATAAGCAACGAGGTTGTTTGAGGGCTGGTTCAGGAATGATGAAGGCAACTGTGTTGATTCCACGAGTCCAGGTAAAGGAATACATGAGGTTTGATGTAGTAATTCGAGTAGGAGGTAATTTAGGAGTAAGAATAAGGAGAGATCTGAAAATAAAGAGTGGATCGAAGAAAGGAGAATGATGTGTTAGCGCTCAGACGCCCACAGATGACGAACGCGCCCTGGATCATACACCCACCGATGACAACACCATCAACCTCGATCACTCGATCATACCCTTTCACACTCCCTCACGCTATCACAATATCACACTCGTTAGGGACACTGGCCCTATTGTCACCAGGGACAGTGGCCTCCATTGTTACACGACAGTATATATATTCCCCTTACTTTACTCATCCCTCAGTCAATTATATCGGACTGAGGGTGAGCCTTACGCGTACTTTTGATATGAACACGACACTAAAACGTACCTATAGGAATACTTACAAGCATTGTTATAGGTACAACAATATAGTCAATTATATCGGACTGAGGGAATACTTACAAGCATTGTTATAGCATTGTTATAGGTATCCTGTTCTAACAGGTTATGGGCCTATATTGACAGCGATACTACATACTTTGCACCAAAATCCGATCACTTAACGTTCTAGTGCTCAGACACTCGCTCCCCTAAGCCCGCATGCACACAACTATGGGATCACATACCTCTCCCACCAGCTCTCTTTTGGCGTCAGACTCTGCATACCCACGCATCCGCCCAGCTAAGCTAAACGCCCACTGGTCAGCCTCCGAAACTCCTTTTGATTGCACCACTGGTGAATTCACCAGATGGTCGACAAAGTTGGAGATATTCTTACAACAGAGTGGCCTCGACAGGTACATCTTTGCACCTGAGACCAACCCAAGCGTCTTATCCAACAGCCAGACCCAGTCACGGAACCTGTTGCTTATTCCAACTGGTTGTCGAACAACGACCTCATCATCGGCGTCATTTGCGCCGCGGTCTCGGACGCCGAGCAGGAGGGCCTTGTCACAGATGGTACTGCGAAGGAATGTTATGATGCCTTGAAAGCCAGAGCACAGAGAGAGGGCCCTGTCAAGCAAGTCGCCTTAATTCGCAAGGCACTCTCTACATACACACCCATCTCCGAGCCTATCAAACACACCGCCCAAAAAATCTGCAATCCGATCGACCACGCATTTGCCATTGGCATTATCGATAGGGACCTGCTCAAATGCATCGCCCTTCTTAATTCAATTAACAACAAGTCATTTGAATCCATGCAGATGCAGATCTCGCGTGGTCTGGCCAATTCAACAAAGGACAAACCATACACCTCCTTTGACACCCGCAAGCTATTCCAAACTATAGACAGCTTGGCAACTCTTTTGCGACCTGCCGACACTGCCCTCGCCACAACCAGTACAAAATCCACGGCTAGTACACACAATCACGGCCCGGAATATCCTTGCTGTGAGCTCTGTTTAGGACTGGGACTCTCTTGCTGAGGACACACCAAGGCGTGGTGCATCAGGCCGGGTGGAGGCATGGCCGGGAAGACCATTGAGGAGTCCAAAGCTGCACGGAAAGCCGCATGAGGAGGAGGCAACAAGCAGAATGCTGCTTCAAACAACAGTGCACCCAAGAATGGCATTGCAGTCAAAGGTTTCAATGGACAGGCATACATCGTTGACATCATGCACCTTCAGAAGGTACAGATTGATACCGCTGCAAAGGTTGAACAAAGAGCACCAGAACTTGCAGCAGTCGCCACGAACTTGACCAATTTCTTTGAATACCAAGGATTCATGGCAATCGAGGTCAGTAAACCCGAGGGGATAACTTCTATCGATTGGGGGAACCACGTAGCGCAAGACTGCGAAACAATTCTAGCCACAACTATGGTCGCACTGCTGAACCAACTCAAACGTACTTCACTCATGTCATTGAACGAGAAACCCTTCTTCCTGGATTCTGGAGCGACCATGCACATATCACCCTGCAGATCAGACTTCATCACTCTCAGGGCTATTCCCTTGCGAACAGTCAAGGGAATTGGAGGTTTATCCATCAAGGCCATTGGTATGGGACAAATCCGACTTCACATCCAAAATAAGGCAGAAATCATGCTAGAAAATGTGTTATACATACTAGCCTCCACCATCCATCTGATCTCCATATCAGCACTCGTAACTGGCATGAGGGCATCTATCATCTTCAGTGCGACTGGCATCACTATCCTTGATGACGTCAGTGGAATGCTCATAGCATCTGGCCCCCTCATCCCTGGAAAGCGACTCTATACTCTTGAGCTGCAGGCGGCGCTAGCCGAACACGCTCTGATGGCCATGCCTAAGCCAGTGAACCTCGACAAATGGCACTGGCGACTCGGCCATGCAAACTACCAAGTTGTGGCTGAGATGGCTCGTGCTGAAATGCTTGAAGGTACGCCCCACACTTCCCTCCATGCACAACCAAAATGTGACCTCTGTATTCTTGGGAAACAGACTAAGTCGCCGGTACCTAAAGTGCAGGAGGAAGGGCATAGGGCTACAAGGGTATTAGAGATCGTATGGATAGATTTGGCTGGCCCTATGCATGTACAGTCGTGAACTGGGAATAGATACATTATGGACTTGGTCAATGACTACACAAACATGCCATGGTCAATCCCTCTTAGGTCAAAGAGCGATGCTGTAACAGCCTTACAGGCCTGGGAGTGGGCCAGAATGCTGGAAATGGGTATATAAATCGGCATATATCACACTGGGCACAATGGAGAGCTAAAAAACCATGAAATGAGTAAGTAGCTGGCTTCGACAGGCACAAGGCATGAATTTGGTGCTCCATACACATCCCAACACATGGGACGGGTTGAGCGGATGCACAGAATGCTCTTGGGTAAAGCGAGGACCATGCAGATTGCTGCAAAATGTCCTGAGTTTCTATGGGATGAATTTTATGCAACTGCGGCACACCTGCATGTGAAAACCGCCATGAAGTCACTTGGAGGGAAGACACCATTCAAACTTTGGTACAGACGTGCACCAGATTACTCATATATGAGGGAAATTGGATGCAGAGCCTTTGTTCTCATAATGAATCAGTACAACCTGAAGATAAGTGCATACAGCAACAAGTGTATCCTCATAAGGTATGGCCAGAACACCAAGGCTTACCACTGTTATGACCCAAAAACCTGCACCATGCACAAATCATTCCATGTGCGATTCATTGAGCAACACAATGCCCAGTCCAATGCAGACCCCATCTGCATGGCACCAAGCCAGGAAGACGAACCCACGTCCATACCTCAAGTCGAGAAAGCCTCAGCAGCCACCCCTTTCATCGTAGACTCTGACAACGATCTTTCCTTGGGCCAACTGTTTATTGCGCCTCCAGAAAGAATTGAAGGTATAGCCGAACTGGAGGTAAATGACCAGCCCATAGGCCCATGAAGATCGACTCGAATACCAGTACCCATGTTCAAAGTGGCGCCCAAGAACCCACCTATGACACAAGTGGAGCAAGCTGTACAAGATGCCAGAGAAGCAGGTGAGCGGACACGAGCAACCTGAGCCAAAAGACGTCAAGAAGCTGTAGTCATGCAGCAACTGGACGCCGACAATGCCACACCTCCTGTGGACAATGACGCACCTAACAACAACATCCCAGAACTGGCTAATGTTGCAACACAGGACGACATTGAGCACCTTCTTAATGCGGTGGAGTCACTTGGCAACCCAATATCCCTGGAAGCAAACGACGAGCCCCGCATGTGGAAAGAAGCTCAGAACTCATCGGATGCAGACAGGTGGGAGGAGGCTTATCGTGATGAGCTGGAATCTCTTAGGCAGATGGGAGTATACAAGCTAGTCCCACAGGAGGAGGTACCCTCTGAACATAAAGTTTGAAAGGGCTGCCCAGTGTTCAAGATTAAATGGGACAAAAATGGCAAAATCACATGGTTCAAGGTACGACTTGTTTTCAAGGGGTATGAACAAGTATTCAGAAAGGACTACACTAAGACAACCTCACCAATGGCATGCATGGAATCATGGCGCATCTTGCTGCATCTCGCTGCTGTGAAGAATTGGGATGCCACACAGATCAACATGAAGACCACCTTCTTATACAGGGTCCTCCTCGAGGACAAAATCCAATACATGCAATAGCCAGAGGGGTTCAAAGAACCCGGTAAAGAAAGGTGGGTATGGTGTCTACAGCACGGCCTGTACGGCATGAAGCAAGCTGGACAAATCTGGAATAAGACAGTCAATGACAACATGGCAAAATGGGGTTTCACTCGACTGGCATGTGAATTGTGCATTTATTTTAGAACAACTGACAGTGGAACTACAATCGCTGCCCTACACGTTGACGACTTCCTATTAATAGCTAGCAGTAAATCAGAAAACGACTGGTTTAAGCAGCAGATGCGCACCGTGTGGTCCATCTCCAACCTGGGGCTCCCGAAGTACGTGGTTGGAATCGCGATCAAATGGGACTGCTATAACTCCATGGTTCACCTCTCACAAATAGCCCTGATCAACAAGATTATAATGCAGTTCAGGCAAAAGAACTCTACACCCCTCTCTCTCCCAATAGATCTGGGCCTAAAGCTACAAAGAGTTGACCAATCCATGCTACCTCAGGAGGAAATACTCGCTCTGCAGCAGATACCCTACCAATCACTTGTTGGATGCCTGTTGTATGTGGCTATTTCCACTAGGCCTGACATTGCATATGCAGTGGGGCAGCTTACACAGTTCGTCAACACCTATGCCACTATACATTGGAATGTGGCTATACGTCTAGTCCAGTACTTGAAAGGTACAAGGAATTTCAGGCTTACATTAGGAGGAGAAGGTGCTCCAGTCAGACTTGTTGGCTTTATGGATTCTGACTGGGCTAATTGCCCTGACACCAGGCATAGGTGGGTATGCTTGGAGCCTTGGCTCTGGTGTCGTATTGTGGGCCACAAGGAAACAGAAGATGGTTGCTGCCTCCTCCTGTGAGGCCAAATATATGGCAGCCTTCAAGAGTGCACAAGAGTGCATCTGGCTCCATGCATTACTCCAGGCAATCAGCCACTATGAAGATATCAAGGCTCCCACACCTATATTCTGCAACAATAATGCCACCATAAACCTATCCAAGGATCCAACCCTCCATGCTCATATCAAGCATGTGGATATAAAGTACCACTTCTTGCAAGAACAAGTACAGGCAGATGAAATCAGCATCTGATACATCAACACAAAATTCAATATCGCCAACCTGTTCACAAAGGCCCTTGCCATTCCCACTTTCACCCGCTTATGTGCACTACTTGGTTTGCAGGACATGCACCATGATTCCATGCGAGGAGGAGATTCAGATGTGAGGTCTCGAGGTCTCAGTGAGGAGGAGTGTTAGCACTCAGATGCCCACAGATGATGAATGCGCCCTGGATCATATACCCACCAATGACAACACCATCAACCTCGATCACTTGATCATACCCTTTCACACTCCCTCATGCTATTACAATATCACACTTGTTAGGGACACTGGCCCTATTGTCACCAGGGACAGTGGCCTCCATTGTTACATGACAGTATATATATTCCCCTTACTTTACTCATCCCTCAGTCAATTATATTGGACTGAGGGTGAGCCTTACACATACTTTTGATATGAACACGACACTAAAATGTACCTATAGGAATACTTACAAGCATTGTTATAGGTACAACAATATAGTCAATTATATTGGACTGAGGGAATACTTACAAGCATTGTTATAGCATTATTATAGGTATCCTGTTCTAACATAATGTGGGTCAGGGGCAAAATACAGCAATGACTAAGTGTTAAGAGAATCCTGACAGTACATTGACAAGAGGCCCAACCTCATCATTTGTAGCATCCATACCATTACTCAGGCCATACAATTTGACAGCCCGTATCTTTGCCTAACAAATATGAGAACTTATGAGCTTTGTTTGCCAAGTATAGTTTGATTAGAGCTCTATTTTCTTCCAAGGCATAGGGATGCCTACTGGATCCATAACCTAAGGATCATTACCTACCACCAGACTGACCAAACAACTGATCAGGCATCAAATGTGACAAATGGTACTTCTGATCATCAACTAAATCATATATAAGGCATGTAAAAAGTGTTGCAGCTAACTACATGCAGGAGATTAGACTTCCAATTATACAGGACTTAGACTTATGTTTGGCATCTCGTATTTAGTAGATGGTTGATGCAAGTATATCTAATATACATACCTGGCATCTCGTATTCAGTAGATGGAGAATATGAGACTGCCAGGAAGTGAAAATAAATCTATGGTTACGTGAGTGACTGGTATCTACATTGTGAGGCAATACTGGCATTAGTAGCCTCAACACTCCCACCTGATGTAGTGCCCACAATGTCACAGAGGTCAGTCCAGAAGAACTCTCTGACAATTCCCATAGCTCTCCATAGCCTGTTGACAAGGGGGCAAGAGAGAGGTTTAGTTAAGAGATCAGCGGCCATGTCCTTGAAGGGAATATAATTTGGTTTGAGCTTCCCATTGTATATGGCCTGATGCAGCCAGAATCAGTAGTGGTCAAGATGCTTGAGGCAACCCATGTACTTGGGCTGCTTTGAAACCAGGATAGTGGACTAGTTGTCAAGGTTGAGTATTTTGGGTAATGACTGCGGGATGCTGATGTCACTAAGGAAATTGTGCAGCTAGCAGAGCTTCCTGCTGGTCTTGCTAGCTGCAACAAATTTGGCCTTGGTGGTGGAGAGAGCAACTAGCATTTGCTGTTTTAAAATCCAGCTGACAGCACCTCTGGTGACTATTAAGATGGAACCAGTGGTGGAGTGGCCATTATCAGGGTTGCCACCATGATCAGTATCAGCAAATGCAAGGAAGTAGAAGAGGGGTAGGGCAGCTGCATCCACAGAATACTCTATTTTACGATTGAGCATCCCATGGATGTATCATAGTAGGTGTTTCACTGCCTGCCAGTGCTTGGGCCCAGGGCAGACATTGAAGTGGCAGAGCATGCTTACTGTGAAGGTTATATCTGGCTATGTGCACATTGCCAGATAGAGAAGGGTGCTGATAGCCTACATATAAGGCACTGTCTGCATCTCTTCAACCTCATCTGGAGTGCTAGGTGCATCTGCCTTGGAAAAACATGTGCCTGGTTCAAGAGGTGTAATGACTGCCTTGCAGTCCAGCATGTTGAAATGCAAGAGGATTTTGATAGCATAGGCCTTTTTATTGATCCACAACTTGTGACAGAGTCAATCATGCATGATCATGATGCTGAGTAAGCCTGTGGTGGGGCCAAAGTGGTGTAGTTTGAAGAACTTTCTCAGCTCAGTGATGACCTTGAGAATTGCTGATCTGGACTTTGAGGTGAGAGTCATGTTGTCAATATAGATGGAAATGGTAATGCAAACATTGTTATGCATATACACATATATACATGAGTCAGATGTAAAATAGACAAAATTTTTAAAAATACTTTATGTATATATTTATTCCATAGATTTGCCTCCTGCTTTAAACCATATATTCCCTTCTATAGCTTAGTGTAGGCCTCACCATTGCCAGGTTGATGTTTTACATTGTCTGGGACTATCTTTGCCCTTTGGGGAATTTCATATAGAGTTCCATATCCACAATGCCATGTAGAAAAGTAGAGGAAATATCCACCAACTTGAGGTGCATGTCCATCAGCTGCTGCCAGGATAAGAATGGTGCAAACTGCTGCCCAGTATGCTGTCAAGGTGAATGTCTCATCAAAATTGATACCTGAGTGCTGACTAAAGCTCTGTGCAATGAGGCATGCCTTAAATTAGTCAATAGCACCATTGGATAGGTGTTTAACCTTGAAAGCCCATCATAACCCAATAGCACAGCATTTTGCTAGTAAGTAAATTGAGTGCCATGTGCTGCTATTCTTCAATGCATTCATTTTGGCACACATTGCTTTGTACCATTTTACTGCATTTTTGCTTGCTATAGCTTCCTTATACAATTAGGGATTCATGTTGTGAGTGCTAACTTTGTACATTGTGTCTGCACTTGCACTGAAAGCACCATATTCTCCTACCAATGCTGCTATTCTTTAACACATTCATTTTGGCACACATTGCTTTATACTATTCCACTGCATTTTTGCTTACCATAGCTTCCTTGCACAATTAGGAATTCATGTTGTGAGTGCTAATTTTGTACATTGTGGCTGTATTTGCACTGAGAGCACTATATCCTCCAAAATTGGCCCCATGTTCAACAAAGGCATAGCCAGTAAGAAGTAGTGCATTATCTAAATCAATGTTCAAGATAAGGGCTACTTTTTGCTCTTTGTATTTGTTAACATTGAAGATGCCAATGTCTTATAAAGGCTGCTCTTGGAGAAGTTCAGGATATAGCAATGGTGGTGATGGTGGCAGTGATTTATGTATGAGTGGTAACTCTCAATTTTTCTGGTGGGATATAGTGTCTTAGTACTTAGCATTAAAATTGCATACTTGAAACCACATGCACTGACTGAGTTCATATAGTGGTGATAGTAGTTTGGATTGGCATGGTTTCTTAGTTGCTAAGGAGACTTCTGGTGGTCTATTAATATCAGCACCTACTTCCACCAAACTGTGCCTATCTTATTTAGGTGGTGTTAGTTTCCAAGTACTGCTGCTCACTTCCACTGATTCTATAGCATTGACTCTATATCCATAAGTAGTTCACCATCATCAAAGGCACATTTGTTATTCATTGAGATAGCAGGCATGAAGGTAGCATTTAGTTCAAAAACACTGTCTAAATTGTACTGTGTGTGGTCTTTCAAAGTATCAAATGCACTTGCAGGTAGTGGTGCCATTGTGCTTATAAGCTTAAGGCTGGGGAAGCAAGTTTCATTGAAGATGACATTGCAGGAAATGATCATTTTCTTAGTGCTTGGTATATATACCTGCCACCCTACATAGTTGTTAGGGTATCTGATAAATATCCCTGGCCTTGCAGGCCATGTCTTTTATCTTGTTCCATAAGTATATATGCCATGCACTCAAACACTCATAGGTGCTCAATACATGGCTTCTTCTACTTGTACTTCTTGAATGGTATTATACTGTCTATAAGTGTGAAAGTGGGAATATAATTATGAATATGCTTATAAATATTTAGAGCATATAGCCAGAAGCTTTTGGAGAGATTTACCTCTGCTAACATGCATGTAATTGCCTCCCCAATTATTTTATTGAGGTGTTTGGTGATACTGTTTTATTGTGATGTGGCTATATTCATATATTTAAGTCATATTTCATCATTCTTACAGAATGCAAGAAACTTGTTTAACATATATTTCCCTCTCTTGTTGTAGTGGGCATACTTGATTTTAAGGCTGGTTTGCTACTTAACAAGTGCTTTGAATGCTTTAAATACTTTGAATGCATTGCTCTTGTGCTTTATAATGTACATTTCCATCTATTGCATATTGTTATCAACAAAAGTGCACCACCACTTATAATTAATTTAGTATCTGCCCACTGGCATTGGATCATGCATGTTAGTGAATATTCTTCCTAGCAGTTCTGTCACTCTTACATATGTTGGAGGGAGATGAGTCTGATTTGATTTTAGATCTTCCATAAGTCCTTGCTTAATCAATTATTCTAGATGGTTTATGCCTAAGTGGCACATCTATTGGTGTAGCAAGTTCTTCTTCTTAATTGTGGATAATAAAGTAGGACCTATATTTGCTGCCTTGGCTATATATGTTGGTAATGAGACAACTGTCTCACCATCTAGGTATAATGTGAGTGCACTGTCTATAGTGGCTGAAAAAACCAGTTCATTTTGGATGCTGAACAACACTTTTTACCCACAAAAAGTGATAGTGAAATCTTGGTACACATTAAGTGTATTAATGGATATGAGGTTGTTTACTAGCTCAGGTATAAATAAGATGTTAGTGATGAGAATGTTATTGAAGGCCTTTCCATTCATATTCTTCCCTGCTAGCTTCAACAACACATCTCCTTTGCCTGCTGAATAAACCACTGCATTGTTGGCAAGATATATTGGGACTTTTCAAGATTTGTAAAAGTTTGGCAAAAACCATTTATAATAGGATGTTGTATTTCACAGTACATTAGATGTTATAGATAGCAAATTAGTAAATTAACAAATAGCCACTTTTGCTTTAACAGCAAGTTCATCACACTCTTCTTTAGAAGGCTTTAAAAACTGCATTCTTTGTTAGACTATTGAGCAGGAGCACTAGTAAAATAAATGGTGCATAATCTTTGTAGAGTAAGGCATGTAATATGGCTATGGTGGACAGTTCATTATCAAGCATTTTGAGGGTATACTTAGGTGAGGTTAATCTATTTAACCTATTAATGGCTAATGAATGGAGAGCTTGAATCTACTACATGATGCCCTTGATATGCATGCAAAGCTTAGTGAGAGACTCATTGTCTCACAGCCTGATATTATAAAGGTTGCTAAGTGAGTTAAAGTGTGCATTTAGAGCTGACTTCAAGTATATTTTCTTAAGCTTTTTTTACATTGCTGCAGAATCCTCATAAATATTATCAACATGTATTTTATTTCCTTCATTAAGCCACTAATAGATCTTACCAGTAGCTCTGTTGCTAAAAAGCAGGTAAGATTGTATTGCCTGGGCTGATGCTGAGTTTCCTTTGTCCTTAGGTCTAGTTTCTTTCCTAAATACTATTTGAAATCTCTCTACAAACATTAAGCACCTATACATTGCCTTTTCTCACTTTATATATTTGATTATGCTAAGTTTTGACATTGGTAATTGTGATACAGAGTTGGTATCTTCCATTCTAGACTACTGGGCTAGACTGATGGTTCTTAAAGATATAGGAGTATGTGAGCTTTTTTAAAGTAAGAGCAAGTATTACTTCAACATCTGAGAACAAAGCAAAAGATTTGATCTTCTATATAAGTCTGGGGGCTGAGGCTTATAGCCTATTGCAGCTAACTACACACAAGGAATTAGACTTATAATTGGATGAAACTTAGACTCATATCTGGCATCTTGTATTTAGTAAATGAAACTCTACAAACATAATCAGTTCATATGTAGTGCATGTAAAATATGTTGTTTACTCACTCCTCAGTTCAATGTAAGTAATTGAGAGGCTCATCTATAGTATAAGCATTTGTATAAGTTTTTAGTATAACAATGAAAAATCTGGCACAGTGTTAAGTGAGATGGCTAGAGCCTATATAACAAGTGGTGAGTGACTAGTATAATAATGTAAAATTATAAAATACTAACAACTAGTATAGTCTTATCTATTTTGTGGTTTTGTCTATTTTATATTCTTATCTATCTTGTATTCTCATCTACTTTATATTCTCATCTATCTCATTTTTACTTATCTTGTTCCCTCTAATCTCTTGCCTAACTTGTGTACTTTCCTTGATTTTATTCAGCTTGTACCTCATCTATCTTGCAGTCTTAAGTCCTCATTTATCTCTTTGGTTATATTTAAGGCCTCACTTACTCTTTTAGCAAATTGTCACTTTTTGCCTGCTTGATCTATTTAGAGGTCAAATATTATTTTATTGTTTTCTTGAATTGCATTAATAATCATTCTCATTTTAATCCACACTCTATTCTACATTGCTTTAATTTGACTACTATTCTTAATCTTTATAGGAGAATCATTTTCCTACTACAAAGGCACATCCACCCACACCATTTATTAAGTACATATTCATATATTACTTCTTTTAATGCTTTTATTTTAAATATCTTATTTGTTTTTCTGCTTTTTTTGTTTTGTATTGGGAGAATCAAAAAAGAATTTCTATTCTCTAATGATGCAATGCATCTAGTTTAGGAATTGTATTGAATTTAAGTGATCTATTTCCATAACCTGTTCAATGATAGCTGCTAAGCTCATTACAACATCTACAACAAAGAGCTTCTTGCTATAGTTGAAGTGTTTATGCAGGAGTGCATATATTTTGAGGGAGCAAGATACTAAATGCAAGTATACTTTAATTATAACAACTTTCAATACTTTACAATAATATAAAAATCAGATGTATACTCCAAAAAGTCCTTTGAATTAGAGAGCAATATATAAAATCAATGCATAGTCATTTCTTTGAAGCATTAAACACCATACTGCTCCTCAACAATAAAGAACTTCTCCAAAGAATTTAGCACTCACCCCCCAATGTGTACTTCAGGCTAATAATCCTTGAAATACTGCAGAACACAGTTTAATATTATCTTCACCCCTTATACTAACTTCAATGTTACTCTTATTCCTGCCTCAGTGTCTCTAGATCTGCTGCCTTTTTTGTTATCCCCCAATAGCAAGCTTTTCCTTTACTACAGCCTGATTTATATTCCAAACCACTGGAATCTCTGCTTGATTAACCTTTGCTAATACTATGACTATAAATTGTGAGAACATTTAAAAATCCACAAAACTACTCAACTTATCATGAGAATGTATTTTTAGTCTAGCCTTAAAAAGAATGTGACTTGCTATATTCAGTCTTGTAAACTCTGCCTTCAAGTAAAAGTTTTGCACTATCACTCCTTTAGACTCCTTAAGCTCCTTTTTGCTAGTTAATATTTATAGTCATTCATTTCTGTTAGGTTCCGCTTTTCTGGAAAAGCAATGCCCTTACAAGGTAGACTTAATCTATGAATACCTGAGTGTTTGGAACTTCAGAGCCTTAGCCCCAGGGTTCAAGATGGGGACAGGGGAGTGGTCCTGGGAAATGGAGCTGGACCCAGGGCTTTGGGTATTTTGTAGAGGTTGAGGGTTGGAGGAGGTCAAGTTAAAACTGGAGATTCTAAGACAAGACTCAGTTAGCAAAGTATAAGTCACAAAATGTGTACCAAACTTAGATCACGTGATTATTTAGGCATGCCAGTCAAAGCATACCAGTCAGTATGTATCAGTTAAGCAAGAAGGCATGCAACAATTCAAGTAATATCAAGACTAGTGGAATATAATAGGGAACTATGCTATAAGTACTATAGGGTCAGGTTTCAGGGTTCTGGAGTGTCTGGGATGAGTTCTAGAAGACATTGAGTAGTGGGCAGGGACTATATACTTGGATCGCATATGTGGAGCGCACAATCAATTGGTGCAGAAGGAGTTGTAATGTGTGATAGCCAGAAGCAGGCTACATAATCTGATTATTGCCAGCAGTTGATCCCAGGGTCCATAATGCAGGGTTCCCAGGGGATTGGCTGATATTGGTTGTAATGCATGTGATGGTGGCATCAGCAGCTGTGAGGGTGGGGTGTATTGTGGGGTTGATGAGAAAGGGTTCTGGGTGGGGTTCTGGAGTTGTTCTGGAGGACTCCGAAGGGAGGTTATAACATCGCCCCCCCCTCAGCACCAAGATTCTCCAAGGCATGCATAACCGGTGGTTTGGACTGGGGTCCAGTCATGGGATCCAGCACCTGACCTGCCATGTATTGAAAAAAAAATTTACTATCAACTCAACCATGTTGCATACTCTGATGCATTCCCCGATGCCCCTGCCCACTAACAAATGGCCCCCTTGGTCATGTGGGAGGCCTGAGATGCGCAATACCACTAGGTGTAGCATTGCTTGCCCAATGTGAGTATCACCGCATTGTCCATTTGCTATAACTGACCTTTCTCTTTCAAAATAATGCAATAATTCTGCCCCAGAGGCAGGTCCCAGCCAGCTCCCAATGCAGGCCGCAGTGTCCTCCTGGAGCCCTATCTGAGTCATCCTGCACTTACCTTTGTATAGAAGACTGTCCCCTATCCTTATCTGCAACACCCTCCCTGCCCTAGACTGTTTGCCCCCTATTTCCATTATTCCAGAATGGTAATAGAGGCCATCTCAGAGATCCCAGAGAGCTGTCATATTGCATGGGTGAATATAATGCAAGAGCAATTTAGGGAGGCCCTGGAAAAACTCCAGAGTCTGCCTGCCCATGCCTAGTGTATAAGTAATAGACTGGTGAGTGGTCTCCTTCTTCAGATCTCCTTGCTGATTTTGGTGCAGTGCTTGCACTGTGCCTGGCAATGGGTTCCCTGCCTGTTTGAGGTCCTGAGCCCCTTGTCTTGCTGGGACATGGCCGTATATGAGGCATGCTACCTCAACCACAAGTGATGTTCTGTGTTAGCACTGTGGAGGGCATGCTGTGTTTCTTGGGAGCAGGAGTGGCTGCTGAGGAGAATTACTTGGAGGATGGGAGTTGAGGAGTGGGACTGGGTAGTGGAGCCAGTGGGGGAGGTGCCCATGAAAGCATCTGGTGAGGGTTTGGGGGGCCAAAAGACTGACTAGGTGGGGGACCAGGGTTATTCCATGGTCCTGATCATCTGTCAGGCAACCTAGGCTGGGGCTGGCAGTCATAAGGGCCTTGAGGAGCACCTGGACAAAGAGAAGAGGCAGGTGTCACCCAGTCCCTCCCTGGAGCCTTTTAAGAGGGCATGTCTACCCTCAGAAACCCTGTCCCTGGCTCTACCAGCATGCCTTTCTCCAGCAACCTTTTTCCCTTTATCTGGGTGGCTGCTGGGCATTGAGGTGAGGGTCTGATAGAAGCATTCA